>WBSA01000049.1:0-76658 GCA_009828645.1 Calcarisporium arbuscula
TAAGTTGTGGTGGAAAACTGATTAAAGGAAGAAGTAACGGGAATTCTGAGACTGCTACAAACTCGGTTATCGATCTTAATAGCTCAGGTATATAAATCAATGAGGCTGACAAGGAATCTTTTCCAGGGCCAGTGCACTATGTGACGTGTCATGACTTGGCGGAAGAACTGACTATTTTTTCGATGCCATCCCGCCCCTTTCCCTCTGACCGAAGGCTTCTCCGCAGGAAGCGAGTAGGTCATTCCTTATGTGAACGGCGACATGAAATAGCGAATTTCCGGAGCTGCTCCCCTTGTCCTGCACCTATAATTCCGGCCATCGCCGCGTGCCCTTTCGCGTCAACATACCTCAATCAAGATGTTCACTTCTCCGCGGTAACCAATCTGCTTCCACCCGTTTCTCCATAAAGCTTTTCTTCTCTTTTTCGCCACCCGTGTGCTTCCCCGGATGGATAATCGTGACAGTATTGCTTGTCAATGGCTCAAGACTTTACGGATAAGCGACGCATCTCTTTTCTCCTCCTAAACGGCGTTAACGATGAATCAAGATTTTTTTGAACCGAAACGAGTAGCTGTAAGTTCTCTTTCTTTTGCGCACGCGCTACAAAGTATCTGCCAATGCAACACACAACTGGCTCACCGCATTTTACGTCGCTTGTCTCTAACTTGTGGACAGCGATACAAGTGACGGAACCACCTCCCGCCTACGCCGGTGGGATACGTGGTAGAACAGGATTGCTGACGCGATTTTGCAACTATGTAATTATAAAAGGCCCTATCGGCCCGGTCTGCATTTAATACTCGAAAAAACCCTCCTCACCTATCATGACGCGATCCATCGACTGGTCTCTGGCCCTGCAATGAGATTCATGCCCGCGTTGAGCCCTGCTGAACCGTCGATGTGAGGCCTTGATATTGCGCTTTCGACTATCCCTCTGAACGATCTCAGTCCGCGCTCGGAACCGTCCGGCATGGCGCGGGACTACATCGCGATCAAGATCTCCTGAATTCCCACACCAAAGCGCTCTTTGACGCCATCGCAAGGCTTCGAGCCTTCGCCAAAGGCGTGCTTGTCATCAGCCTCGTCGCGATCAGAGCCCCTAGCTTTTCGTCAGGCAAATCGCTCGAACCTGCCGCGCTGCCTGATCAGTTCCTCGCGCAAACCCCCTGGCGAAACAAGTCGGGCTCTGCCAATGGGCTTCCCGCATTGAGATTCATCCCCCTCCCCCCTCGCTCCCCCGTGACAGCCCCCCTCCTCCCCCCCCCCCCCCCCCGCCCCCCCCGCGGTCGCGTGACGCCTGTTCTGACTGGCGCGTGATTCTTGGGGGCGCCCGCACCCATCCGGAGCCCGCGGCCCTCCACAAACCTAGCTTCAGACGACAATCACATCTTTTGGTGCCCTGCACCCGTTCCCTTTGTCCCGTTCCGTCAATTCAGTGCAAGCGCCGCCCTACCAACCTGCCCCCCTTGCGTGCGTCGGGGGTGACCGTAGGAGATCGTCGTATTCAAGCCCGCGCTATTTCCGTATGCCTACTATGTGGAAGATCTAATTGCGCCCCACAGCGACCGGCTTTTCACTAAAGTACTCGCCGTAATGCATAACGGCTTTCTCGGATCCTATGGAACAACTGCAGGAATCCATGTACATGGCGCTTATCGAACTGCTATTTGATCACGTCAACGTCGTTCGTCCGGATTCCGCCAATATCTGCTGAGACGGGCCCTTTGCGGCAAAATACTTGCGCAAAAGTTCTGTCATGTCCGGATATCTATCAATCTGCACTTCGAATCGCGCGTGCTCCTCAACGCTCTCGTGCCATTCCAATCTTTCCTATAATAAGCGGCTTTTCAGGATCTCGAACATGGCTGCCCTCTTTCTACTGATTCAATAACGCGCTGCTCTTTTGGCCTCGATGTTGAGTGGTTTGCGCTGTTCGAGCCTCTGAAGATCCGCCCTAGCTTTCTGCGGCATGGCATCAAAGCGCCGCTTTTCAGAGAATGCCTTCGAAACAGTGTGGTCAGTAATGATAGCGGGATCGCAGCTTTTTCGGTGGTTCCGCTCTCCTCATCCTTCAGCCTATCAGACCGATCGCAACGGCTGCACATGCGAGGCACACGATACTGCAACTGGCCTTATTGAACTTCACCAGATCCTCGGATGCCATGCCGTCGCGCAGCTCATAGCCGATCGTGGTGAACCATCGACGGCGCGCGCGATCTGTATTGGCAGCCTGTGAATGCCCAAGATTGTGCTCCAACCGCGAAGAGCGCCTGTCCGCACGGCAAGAGACATTTCAGGGAACGACACCGGCGCTGGCGTCGGAACAGGCGTGGGCTTGCGGTGAATTCCGGCTTTGTCTCCCTCTGGATCGTCGGTTTGACCGACGGTCGCAGCGACTGACTGAATTGTTGTTGAAGGCGTCCAGGCGCGTGATGACTTTGGAGAAACGCGCGGCGCATGGCGCTGACCTGATGACGGAATATTTCACCGATCGTCATTCCGGCTTGGAATGCACACGGCCGTTCTGGCGAACTCTTGGACGCTCTGCTGCATAGTCGCCTCGCGGCTCCGTTCAGAGGCCGAGCGTGGTGGTCCTTCATCCGGACGTCGAGCGATAGCTTCTCACGAGCTTGTCGAGCGACTTTGAATTCATCACCGCACAGCGTAAAGATTAACCGACTCTCTATGTCGGCTCAACGCCCCACCTCAGGTCAGGTGCGCATTCTCCCATCGCTACTGTGACTTGGCCAGCAATGAACGGTATCGACGGTTGCGCCCTGACTCTTATGGATCGTGGGCCGCATACCAAAATCAAGATTGGCGTAATCGTTTTGAGCGACGACAACATTCCGTGCCTGTCCGCCACATCGAACGGATTATGCGCCCTGCGCTTTTTCGCTTCCCCCTCGACACTAGCAAAGGCTTTTCCGTTCTCGACCCCCAGCCGAGATCCTCGGCTCTTTTAGAAAACACAATGCGGTCACCGCCCGCTGAACTGCGTGACACCCCTGCGCCGCCGTACTGAAGCTTGTTCGGTCCTGAATTCGGCCACCTCTTTGATCATTCACACATCGCCGACTCGTTAAGGTGGCATGAACGTAAACCCGTTACGGTGAGACAGACTCTAACAATAAGAATAAGAATCCAAAATAGATGAGACACCAATTGTCGATCAAACGGACTGCGGGCTCTTCTGACTGTATGGATAAGGTGGAAACCAATCATTTTCGATATTAGAGAGCGATGGACTTTTCCGTTGCCGCCCCGCCACCAAAGTCATGGTCCGCCACTTGCTATGGCATTCCAAGTTTCAACGCTGATCGGGCGAAACTCCCGGCAATCTCAACATACCCCCATATCCGCGATTTGCTCGAATGCGGCACTTGCAGCAATAAGCTGGAGCCGTCTGGCATTCGCCTAGCAAATCAGCTTTGTCCGCCCGCATCCTGAACCTTGCTGACAAATTTTTCCATCTGAAGACGAGCCGACCATTCCGGCTTCGTCCAGCACGAAAATATCACCGGACTGTAAGAGCTGAAGATCACTTTTTCCAGCACGCTTCCACGACGCAAGGGTACGCGGATTCAATGCCAGCGCATTTCAGCCAGTACCAACGGCGGCTTTGCCGCAAGGGCTCCACCAACATACGCGATGACCCTTGTGCTCATAAATCGCACGAACGGCATTCATGACAGTTGATTTACCTGCACCGGCATAGCCGACCATAACGGATATTCCGTTATTCTCTGTCAGGCGACCAATGACGGATTGCTGCTCACTGTCAAACTTGAAGCCGACCTTCTTTCTCGACCTGTTTGTTGTACTACGAGTGTGAGGCGCTTTCGCAGCAATTTTTTTGGCGAGGATGAGAACTAGGTCGCGACTTTCCACTCTTAAGAAAGTGCGAGACAAGATGAAATCATTATTAAGATTAAGTTTAAAAACTCTCTGTGGTCTCTGTTGAATTTGTGCGAAGTTCAAGAATTTTGCTCACGATGATGGAAAAAAAAAGAGAGAAGTATAATAAAATCTTTACATATATGGGAATACAAAAAGATAGGACACGAATTGAAGTAGAAAAACTGATCTGTAGGTGTAGTCGATTGTCAACTCGGGAAAACGCTCGCCTCTACATCGAAACAGAATTTTATTCCTTATGCGGTAATAAGAGGTTTAGCAACGTACCGACATCAGCCATGTCTGTTGACGAAGGCGTTGCGCCTCACTAGCCGCATTGACCTTCTGATACGATTGAATGATGCCCGCCTCTTTGAGAGCCATAGCATCGGCAACTCGGGCCTCTCACGCCTTCGTATGGTTCGATGGAGATAGCCAAACCTTCCGTAATAAGGACATCGATGGTCCTAAAAAGAAACTATCAACATTAAATTGATGCACAAAAGGTGATGCAATTTGTTGTTTTTCCCTGCAATCACGCACTCTCTAAAGTCTGAATAGCTCATTTGTCCACCCCGCGACTGCCCTATAAAGGGCATGACAATTATTTGAAACATTGGAATTGCAATATCCTATGCAATCAAGTGAATCGCTACAATTCTTAGGCCCGAAACCATCGCCAGCGAGTGGTCGCAGGAACGCTCATTATGTGGAAAAACCCCCCACTGCCGGATTGCCTCGGCTCTCAGGATATTGCCCAATCGGCAACACCGCCATTTTCGCGAAAAGGTTTGGTTTAAACAAACTCAACGCACAGGGCAATGTTTGCTGTTCTGTAGAAAGCTCGCAGGTTAAGGCCAGTGTCATTTCGCGGGTCGACTGTGGCATTACTTCCTTCTGACTTCAGCCTGCTTCGACGCTACTTCCATAAAACTATTCGGTGCCTTTGCGGCTGTCACTTGAACTTCGCGTGACCCCCGCTGACGCAATTATCATGGATAAGTCTATTTCGCTATGAACATTGCCTCGCTTGGCTGTGAAATTATGGTAGTTTCCCCTAGCGATCATTCGTCATCCGGTTGCTGCATGACGATAGCGCGCGGAGCCGTACCTCACATGACAATTTCGCTCGTGCTCTTCAGACCCGCTGCGCAATGAAGAATTGTAATCTAGCAATGCTTCCACAAACTATCAGCTAAAGGTACTTCGATCTTGGTCGATACTTGTGAGCACTTAGAAAACACGGGACTGTCCCTCCGCAGGTCCCGACGGGACTAGACAATGCGTTCGCAAAGCCAAACTCTCTGTTTTTTTGTTTTGCTCGCTTCGCTCGAAACAACTGTTGTGAATGTTGTTGCTCTGTATGTTCGCAAATCGATTTAAGCATTGAATGACGGGAAGGTAATTTTCATATTGGAGAATGATGAAATGGCCAAAGTTTTCAAGGTCTCGAAAATGCAGGAAGATAACAATTGCCCGCCTACGCAGCGTCCTTTGAAGAAGAAATGAGGAAGGAATGCTGCGCTATTGTGGGTTTCTGATCGCCGGTTCAAAGCTGGACTTGCTTATCTAGAATATCAGGACCGCGATCTGCTCAAGGCTTGAAGGAAGTTGCTGCCGTTATCAGTCCTCGGCACTTGAATTACGGCCACTAAGCAGCACCTGCAACAGCTCTACAGGAGACACAAAGACAGGATTGGCCAGCAGAATTTAGTCGCAAGTCGATGCTCATTAAATCAGGCTTGGCGCGGCTGTTCGCCAATTGCTTGGATTACGTGGCGAACACCTGCGCCTTCATTCTAGGTTTTTCTTCTCACTTGCCTTTCTCTCACTGCCCCTTTGACAACATAGGATCCGCGAAATCTCTCGCCGACGCATGATCAAGAAATAAAGATCGAAAGGCTTGTGAGACATGAGAACTCGAAACCCAATTCGCATTCGGTACGCAAATTCTGTTATCACGAATCGTGTAAGTGGCATCTGCTGACTCAGGACCTGCATCTGTGCCCTTGATGTCCTCTGCTGCTACAATTAATTTGATGAGCTTAGTTGTCGAAATAAAACCAAACCGAAACGATGGTGCTCTCAGTTAATCACCAACATGTGCAACAATCCAGACACAATCTTTGTGTAACTAACCGCCTCTTATTATATATTATCATTCAAGAATGGGAATCACTATGTCTTCAAGTAACTGACTATAATGTGCGTACATACAATCGTGACTGTCACCTATCCAACCACATGGCCCTGGATAACTAAGTGACAATCGCACAATGAGCTATCAATAAATGCTTCATGGCTACATAAATCTCCTACGTGATTGTGTGTGTTTTTTCACACCCGCGTGTAAGAAGTATTCTCGGTGAGTACAGAAACAAGGCCACCTATAGTTGATGACCAGGGAGTTATGGACACCACTCTCCTTATAGATAAATGCCGTTATTCCAAACTTCTATGAATCCACATCACAATAAATAAACGTGTCCCCTTTATTTCGTGAGCGTTAATTACTACTATAAGTGATAATATGACTACACAGTTGTTAGTGCAAACTGGTGTCGTAGATACTAGGACACCTGGATTAAATATGTTTGTATATCTGCCTTAAAAAGTGGCTAGGTGGATAATTTACGCGATACCAATCTGAGGTGATGAGTGAGCAGTCACAAGCACATAAAATACAGCAAAACTCGTAACCAGACACTGCGTACACTAGAAGCAAAGCCTTACCCTGTAATAACACACATATACAAACCCCCCAATCAATACCATAAACATACTATTCTTGCCAAATAGTACTAACATATTCATCACCTCTTGGCGCCATAGCTACTACTTATAGTTTTCTAGGCAAAATACCTACTAAGGCTGCCGCTACACCAAATCCTGAGTCCATAACAAACACAATAAACCACACAACACATCAACAACTATCAGTGTCATCCAACCAGCAGTCACCAGCCATCCTACATATCGATGACCATCCACAATATAACAAGTAACAATCAAAAACAAAAATAAATAATTCATTCCTGCATTCACACTCGAAGTTCTTATACAGCGCGTGTGCATATTAACCACGGTCAATGTATTTGTGTGCAAGTCAGTGCAACAATATAACAAACATATCTACAAAAAAATATAAGGTAAGCCATACCATATAACTCTGTGTACACCTGCAAACACTGACAAGCTAACAAGCTGTGGTAGGATCAATAAGCGTTGCCAACAGAACTGTTACAATCACAATTGCCAGTTCCATATCAATTACATGCGTGATAAACTAGAATAATACAAGAAATGAGAAGGTACACAATAAGTCAAAACACAAAAGTCACATCATTCTCAAGACACATCAACATCCCCCAGACACGAATTCGCTTACCCTCATCTACGCAGGTCCAATGAATCAATGTAGGCTACACAAACTATCACAACATATATCACATGTATTGTCCCTTTTAATGATCTGGCACGATCACGGTTACTCTTAACACTGTAAATATGACGTGGATCAAGTGAATATGGTGGTTTGGGTGGGGGATAACTACGTGGGATACTCGAGTCTCGCAAATAATTTTAAATATAAGATTCATACAAATCTCAGTGTAAACATATTCTTGATCGCGAGTGTTGTTATTTGAGAGGTGGGTGTGTGGTGTGTGTGTGTATTGTGTGTGTGAGAGATGATTAGTGAAACCATACAACCAACTAATACATTCAATCATACTATCACAAACGAGCTGTTTACATGATAATTCCATGGTTAGAATGCCTGGGTAACGACAGCAATCGTACTCAATATCAAACAAATGCATAAATCTCAAACCTTCTGATAACATATTCACCGATTACCACTAATTAACTCATAAAACCAGAAAACCAATTATTACTCATTGAACTAAGGTCACCAAAATAATTCTGTGGCAACTGAGACTTGAACTGTTCACTATATTTATTACTCTGAACTCAACGAGCATGTGTTAGCAACAATAACCATTCCGACAACGGAACTTATTTACATAGAAGATTCGTATTTACAATCCCGTAAGGTCAATGGCAACTATAAATAGGCTCTCATAACGTCAATATAATGCATTCTACTTAGTACAAACTTTTATCACAATTATATAAGTGTAACAGATGGAAAAAATGACATTACTAAAGAACATACTATAATACACAGGTACTTAAGCAACTATTATAAATCAAAACTACAAGATACAAACAAAATAAGCTTATGAAATTGACATAGTGTGTACTATCCTGATTCAAAACGATCGCTTAAATCCGGCATAGTATCGTTATTCTCCAATCGACCAATCAATTATACATCAATCATATACAACATGTTCACAGCTGTGACAATTATAAATAGTTATCCTAATAATCACTACGTATAATAAAAAATACTTCTTAATTGACACCAACATTAAAAATTACATAATAAATCCTCTCTATTACATCCGCAACATATGAAACTACTACAAGTAACTCATCATAAACGACCACCGAAATAATAAACCCGTAATAACCAAATTAATAATGACTGCTCTTAACTAATCAAGCAATAGCAGAAAATAAATTAGCTCTAACTATTGTGCAATTACAGACCCAGCCATCTCATAGTAGCACACTGGCCGCTGACGTGACAAAACACGCATATCGTTTAATAATATTATCTGACCTCATAAAGAACTCCGTCTTCTAGAGTAAAAACCATAATGAACCAAACCTCATTAACGCTAACAGTCAACTTAACATATTACATTTAACAAATCTTTTAGAAACAAAATAAATATTTAAATTTTCAACCGACACTAGCATAAACAATAATATATTAACACAAGAATAAATCTAATATAAAGTGTTATCTAGTCACTTCCATTATAAATATACCACAAAATAAAACACGTCAACTAAATACCATGCACATTTATAGCACACCCGTAGCATGAACTAGTACACAGACTTTATTAAAACTACGAATTCTTCGTAAATAATTTATATAAAATGCAAACAATACGAACTATAAATTTTCATAATTTACATAACATACAATAACAACTCTATGTTAAACTGATATAATAATCAATAATTACTATATTTACATAACATACGACATAGCGCCAGAAAGAACATTATTAACTAAAAAAATCTAAACTCATCAAGAAAAAAACTACAAATTATAACTCCATTCAAACATCAACAAAAATTTAATTCATTATATCATTAAATAATTTGATAATTAACACTATACAACTAAACATCACTATATATCTATTCATCAACTTACATACCTCTTCCTCACCCCCCCCCCTACTATCCCCGCCCTCCCTCTCCTTCCCGCCCCGACCCCCCCCCCCCCTCTTCCCATCCTCCCTCTCCCTCCCCCCACCCTCGCTAACTCTTCCCTCCCCCCCATCCCCCCCCTTACTCTACCCCGGATCCTCCCATCACCTCCCCCCCTCACCCCCCCCAGTCCCCTCCTCTCACCCCCCTTCGCACCCGCCTCTCTCCCCCCCCGTCTCTCTCCCCGCTCTCTCCCTATCCTACCCACTCCCCGTCCCCCCCCACCCCCCCCCCATCCCGCCGTTCCTCCCTTCCATCCCCCCCTTCTCCCCCTCCCCCCCACTCCCCCTCTCCTTCCCCTCTCCTTCTCCTCCCCCCTCCTCCCCCCCCCCCCCCCCCCTCCCCTCCCCCTTTCACCCCCCCTCTCCCCACCCCCTCCCTCTACCCTCCATCTGCCCCCTCCTTTCTCGTCTTCCCCCCCACTATTTTCCCCCCTCGCCCTCCTTTAACCCTCCAACGCCCCCCCTCTCCCTCCTCCACCTTTTAACCCCCCTCCATCTTCCTGACTAAACCCTTACCCCCCCCCCCCCCCCCCCCCCCCCTCCCCTTACAGCCCCCCGTCACGCCCCCACCACCCCCCCCCACCCCCCACCCCCCCCCCTTCCCCCCACCCTATTCCCCCCTCTCTAACTCCCCCCCTTCTTCTGCCTCCCCCCCCCCCGTTGCTATCCCCTCCTCCTCCCTCCCCACTCTCTTTCCCCCCCTCCCTTCCCCCCCCTCCCGTCCATCCTTGCTTCCCTACCCTGCTCCCGCCCCCTCCCTTCTCCCCCTCCTCCCCCTCCATCCCCCCCCTCTTTCCCCCCCTTCCCCTCCCCTGCCCCCTCTCCTACCTTCCTCACCCTCCCCATCCCTCTCTCCTTCCCCTCCCCTACTCCTATTCACACTCCTTGCAACCTCTCTTTCCCACTTACTCTTCCCCTCTCCCCCTACCCTCCTCTGCACACCCCCCCCCCCCGCCCCCTCTTCCCTCTACCTCCCCGCTCTCCTCCACTTACCCCCCCTCCAATTCCCCTTCTCTCCTCCTCTCCCCCCCCACCCCCTCCCTCCCCCTTCCACTCCTCGCCTCCCCTCCCCTTCCTCCCCACCTCCCCTATCCTCCCCCCTCCCCCCACTTTATCCCTCCTCGAGTCCTCTCCCCTCCCATTCCCCCCCCCTTCTCCCTCTCCCCTTTCCTTCCCCCCCCCGCTCCCTCTCCTGCCTCCCACTTCCCTCACCCCCCAGTCTACCCCCATTTCCCCAACCCTACCCTACCCATTCCCCTCCCCCTGTCCCCCCCCCGCTATTCCAACCCCACGCTCCCTTCGCTCTACCCCCTCCCCCCTTCGCTTCCTCCACTACTCCCCTGACTCCCCTCTTCCTCCCTCCCTCCTCTCCCCCCATTCCCCCATTTCTCTACCCCCTCGCCCCTCCCCCTCCCTCTCATATCCCCCCCCTCCTCACCCTCCCCCCTCTCCCCGCTCCTCCCCCCCTTTCTCGTTTACCCCCCCCTCGCACCATCCCCTCTCCTCTTCCTCCCCTCCCGTCCCCTGCCCTCCGCTCCCGCCTTCCCCCCCTTCCCCCCTATCCTCCCCTTCCCCACCTCTTTCTCCTCACCCCCCCTCTCCTCTCCCTTCGTTACCCCCTCCCGCTATCTCCTTTCCTCCCCTCCCCCCCCCCCCTGCCCCCCATGCTCCACTCTACGCCCACTTCCTCTACCCCTCTCCTCCCCCTACCTCCCAATTTCCCCTACCCCCTCCCCCCACCCTTGCCCTCCCCCCCTTCTTCCCCCCTTCCCCCATTCCTCCCCCCCCCCGCCCTCCTCCCCCTCCCTTCTCCCCCTCTCCTTTCCCCTTCCCCTTTCGTTCCCCCCCTTCCCCCCCTCACCCCCCTGCCCCCGCTCCCCCCTCCCCTTTCTCCACCCCTTCCCGCCCTTTCCCTCCCCCCATCCTCGTTCTCCTCCTCCTTCTCTCCCCCCCCCCTCCTCCTCCTCCCCCCATCTCTCCGACCTTCGCCTTCTCTACTTCCTATTCCCCGTCTCCCGTCCTCCCTTTACCCCCCCGCCCCCCCCCCTTCTCCTCTCTCCCTCCTCCCTCCCCCTTCTCCCTTCTCCTCCCCTCTCTCCTCTCCGTCACCATCCCCCCCCCACTCCCTCTTCCCCTCCCTGCCCCGACCTCCCCTTCCCCTCCCCCCTCCTCTCTCCTTCCCTGCGTCTTTTCCTTTCCTCCTCCCCCCCCACCCTCTTTGCCCTCTTCGTCCCCCCCCTACCCCCCCATTTCCCCCTTCCACTCCTCCCCCCTCCCCCTTCCTTCTCCACACCGCTCGCCCTCCCCTTACCTCCCCCCTCCTCTCCGTCCCCCTCCCCCCCCCGCTCCCTCCTCCCCCCCCCCCTTCCTCCTCCCCCCCCCCCCTTCTCTATCCTCCCTCCCCCTCGCGCTCATCTCCCCCATATCCCCCTCTCTTCCCCCTTCCCCCTTTCCCCTCCCCTCACCCCCCTCCCCCCTATCTCTCGCCTCCTACTTCCTATCATCCACCCCCCTGCCATTCCCGTCTCCCCACCTACTCGCCCCCCCCCCCTCCCTCCCTCCCGCCCCCGCGCCTCCCTTTGCGCCCCCCCCCCCCCCCCCCCCTACCCTCCACTTTTCCCTCCTCTACACTTACCCCTCCGTCGCAACCCCCCCTCCATCTTCCCCCCCGCCCCCACCTCCCCCTCGCCTCCCCCCCCCTCCTCCCCCTATCCCTCTTCACCTTCCCCCCCCACTCCGCCCCACTGATCCTCTATCCCTACCCACTTCCTTCTCTCTCCCCCCTTCCCACCCCTTCCCTCCCGCCCCACCCCCCCGCTCCCCCCCCCCCCGCGTGCTCCGCGCTCCCCCTCTCTCCCATCCCCTCCTCCCCCCCCCCCCCCTGACCTCTCCCTTCCTCCCCCTTCTCCCCCCCCCCTTCTCTTACCTTAACGTCCGCCCTCCTCCCGGCCCCGGACCTCCCGTGGCCTCCCTTTCCCGCCTCCGTGCCTCCTTCTCCTTCACCAGGCCCCCTCGGTCCCGTTCCCCTCTCCCTCCCCCTTCCTCTCCCCCCCCCCTCCCCCCCACATGCCCCTTCCGTCCCACCCCCAACGCCGCCCCCCCCCCCCTCCCTTCCCCCGCTCCCGCCCCGCCCCTCCCTCCTCCCCCCACCTTTCTCCCTCCCTCCCCCCGCCCCCCCCGTCACCCCTCTCCCCTCGTCCTCTCCCTTCTCCCTGCCCTTCCCCTCCCTCCCTCCTCCCCCCGTGCTCCCTCTCACTACCCTCTCCCTCAGCGCCACCCCGTCCCCCTTCACTTCTGCCATTCTCGCCCGTCCACCTCCCTCTCCCTCCCCCCCCCCCCTCCCTCCCTCTCCCCTCCCCCCTCCTTCCTCCTCCAGCTCCCACCCCCTCCCCCCTCTCTCCGCACCCCCCCTCCCACCCGCCTCCCTCCCCCCCCTACCCCCTTTCCGCATCCCCCCCCCCCAGCTCCCGCTCCCCGACCCCTCGCGCCAGTCCTCCCCTCCCTTCACTCACTTCCTCCCCTACTTCCCCCCCCGCTTCCCACCTTCCCCCTGCCTCCCCCCCCCCTCCCCTTCCCCCCCCCCCCCATTCCTCCCTCTCAGTCCCCCCCTACCCCTCCACTTAACCCTTCCCTTCCTCCCCCGCTCTCGCCCTCTCCTCGCTCCCCCTTCCTCCCCTTCCTCCCTCCCCCCTTCCCTCCCTCCTCCGCTTCCCCCCTTCCCTTCCCCCCTCCCTCCTTCTCTCCCCCTCTTTTTTCCCCACTCACTTCTTCTGCCCCCAGCCCCACCCTCCCCCCACCGTCCCCCACTTCCTCCCCCACCCTCCCCCCTGGCCCTCCTCCCTGCTCCCACTCCTCCCCTCTCCGCCCCTCCTCTACCCTCCTCTCCTCTCCCCGTTTCCTCTCCCTCACCGCCCACTCCTCTCCTCCCTCCCCTCACTTCCCCTCTCCCCTTCCTCTCTCCGCACCTCTCCTCCTCCACTTCTCTTCCCTCCTCCCCCCCCCCCCCCCCTGTTCTCTCCCCCTTCCCCCCCCCCCCCCCCTCCTTCCCTCCCCCCTCCCTTACCCCCGACCCTTCTCCCCCTTCTTTCCCCCCACTCCCTCCACCACTCTCCTCCCTTCCTCCCCACCCCTCCCCCTCCTCTCCTCTCCCCTCTCCCCCCGCCCGATCCCCCCCCACCGCCCCCATCTATTCCCCTCTATCCCCCCCCCTTTACCCCTTCCCTTCCTCTCCTCCCCTCCCTCCCTCGCCCCCCCTCTGCCGCCTCCCCCCCCCCCTCCTCTCCACCCCCATCTCCCTCTCGTCCCCTTCTTGTCCCCCGCCCCCCCTCCGCCCTTTTTTCTCTCCTCCCTTCCCTCCCCCCTACTCCCCTCCCCCTCCTTCCTTCGCCCGCCCCCTCTCCCCCCCCTCCCTCTCCCTCCCCTCCCCATCCCTCCTCACCCTCCTCCCCCACCTCTCATCTCTCTCTCCACTCCCCTCCCTCCTTCACCCCCTTCTTCCTCCCTCCCCTTGCCCCCCTGCCCTACCCCCTGACCTTTCCCCCCCCCCTCCTAACTCCCTCTTCCCCCCCCCTGCCTCCTCCCTCCCCCTCTTTCCCACTCCGACCCCCTCTCCTCTTCCCTTGCCCTCACCTCCTCCCCACCTTCCCCTACTCAATCCCCCCCTGCATTTCTCCCTCCCCACCCCCACATCCTTCATTCCCCTCTCCCCTTCTACTACCCCCTTCCCTCGAACCCCCTCCTACTCACTCCCACCCCGGTCGTCTTCTCCCCCCCCTGTCTTTCTTCCCTCTCCTCCCCTCATTTCCCCCTCCCCTCTCCTCTTCCCCCCCTTGCCGCCCCCCCCCTCCCGACCCCCTTTTCCTTTCTCCCCCCCCTTCCCCCCCCCTTCCCCCCTCCCCCTCTTCCCTCTCCCTCCGCTTCCTCCCCTCCCTCCTCTCCCCCCCCCTCCCCCCCTTCCCACCCCTCCCTCCGTCTCTTCTTCCCCGCGCCCCCCCCTTCCCCCTCCCTCCTCCGCCTCCATTCCTCCTCCTTTCCTCCCCTCTCCCTCTTTTACTCCCCACATTCTCTATCTCTCCTTCCCACTCCCCCCTCTCCACCCCCCACTCCTCCCCTTCCACTTCCCCCTTACCCCCCCCTCCCCCTCTCTCCCCCCCGGCCCTCTCCCCCCCCCTCTGTCTTTCTTCCGCCCTTGCTTCTCCTCTCTCCCCCGCCTCCCCCTTCGCTATCCCTTCTTTCCCTACCTCCCCTACCCCCCCCCCCCTCTTTCCCTGACCCCCTTCCCCCCCTCTCGCCCGCTCTCCGATCCCCCCCAACCCCCTCCCCCTCCCCCTTCCGTCCCTCCTATTCATCCACGCCCTCCCTCCTCCCCCCTCCTCCTCCCCTTTCACTTACTCCTCGCTTCTGCTCTCCCCCTCACCCCTCTGCTCACTCTCTCCTCCCCCCCTCCCCCACCCCCTCCCACCTTCCTCCTCCCCCCCCCTCCCTATTTCCTTTCTCATCCCCTCCTCTCCCCGTCTCTCCCCCCCTCTCGCTCTGCCCCTCCCCCCTCCCCTGCTCTCCAACCACTCCTTACCCCCCCCCTCACTCCGCCTCTTCCCCCCTCCTTCTCCCTCTCTTCCCCCTCCTCCCCCCTCCCACTTCCCTCTCTTCCCCCCTTTCCTCGCCCCCTCTCTCCCCCTCCCCCTTCCCCCCCGTCCCCCCCTTCCCCCCCA
This sequence comes from Calcarisporium arbuscula, assembly GCA_009828645.1. Lineage (NCBI taxonomy): Eukaryota > Fungi > Ascomycota > Sordariomycetes > Hypocreales > Calcarisporiaceae > Calcarisporium > Calcarisporium arbuscula. The sequence continues at coordinate 14,966 of WBSA01000049.1, forward strand.
CCTCCCCTCCCTTTCTCCCCCCTCTTTCCCCCTCCCTCCTTTTCCGCCATTCCTCGTCCCCCTCCCTCCTCATCTTCTCCGCCCTCCTTCCTCTACTCCTCCCCCCCCTTCACCCCCACCCTCCTCCCCCCCTTTCCTCCTCTCCTCCTCCCCCCCTCTCCCCCTCCCCCCCCTGCCTTCTCATCCCCGCCCTTCCCCCTCTCCCCTCCTTCTCACCTCCTCTTCCCTCCCCCTTCTCCCGCCGATCCCCCTCCCCCCCTTCCTCCCCCTCTCCCTCTTCGCTCCCAACCCCCCCCTCCCTCCCCCTTCCCCCTCCCTCCCTACGTTCCTCTCTCCTCCTCTCCTCCCTTAACCCCTTCCCCCTCACCCCCACTCCCCTCTGCCCTCTTCCTCCCTCTCCCTTCCACCTCTCTCCCCCTGTCATCCCCTCCCGCACCCCTGTTATTCCCCTTCCCCCTCCCCGCCTTCCCACTCCCCCTTTTTCCACCCCCCTTCCTCCTCCCCCCCCCCTCCCCCCCCTCTCCTCCATCCCCTCCCTTCCTCCCTCCCCCCTGGTCTCTCCTTCTCCCTACTCCCCACCCTCGCCCCCCACCGTCCCCCCCCCCCACCCCTTTCTCTCCTCCCCGCATCTCCTCCACCCCGCCCTCTTCCCCCCCTCCACCCCCCCGCCCCCTACCCTTTCCCTACCTTCCCCCCCTTCTCTCTCCCCCTCCTTCCCTCCCCCGCCCCCCCCTCCTCCTATCTATCCCCCCGTTCCTCTCTCCTCTCTCCCTCCCTCCCCCTCATTCCTCCCTTCCTCCACCTCCCCCTCCCCCCCTTCCCCCCTTCTCCCGCACCTGCCCCCCCTTCTTCCACCTCTTCCTCTTCGCCCTCCCCCCTTCCTCCACCCTACCCTCCTTTGCCCTACCCGTCCCCCCCCTACCCCTTTTCCCTCCCTCCCTCCCTCCTCCCCTCCCCTCCCCCCCAGTCCCCCCCCCCTCACCCCCCCTCTCCCCCTCACTCCCCTCTCCCCCCCCCACCCTCCCCCCCCTCCTCCCTTCTCCACCTGTCCCCCTTCTCTCCTCGCTCCCCCCACCCCTTACCTCTCCCCCCCCGCACCCTGCCATCCTCCCCTCATCCCTCCCCGCCCTCCCCCCCATCCCCCACCCCCCCACGCCTCGCCGCCCCCTGTCACACCCCACCCTACCTCCGCCCGTGCCCCCCCCTCACCATCCTCCTCCAGCCTCTCCTCCATCTCTCCACTCCCTCCCCCCCACGCTCCAGAACAGCCCGCGTGGACCCTCCCTCCCCCCACTCCCCCCCCCCCACCACCTCCCCCCCTCCCCCCCCCCTCCCCCCCCCCCCCCCCCCCCTCCCCCCCCACCCTTCCTTCCGCTGCACCCCCCCCCCTCCCCCCTCCCCCCCTCTCCCACTCTCCCTCCCCCCCCCCTACTCCCCCCTCCTCCCTCCCTCACCCCCCCACCCCCCTCCGCCTCTCTCTCCCTCCTTCCCCCCCCCCCTCTCTCCCACCCGCCCCCCACCCCCCCCCCCTCCCTCCTCCCACCCCGCCCCCTCTAGTCCCCTCATCCCACCTCCGCACTTCTGCTTCCCCAATCTCCCCTGCCCCCCCCTCCACCCTCCCCTCCGCCTCACCCCCATCACGCCACACCCCCCTTCATTCCCCTCCCCCTATCTCCTCCCCCTCCTCCCCCCTCTTCCCCCTACCCCCTTACTCCTTCCTCCCTCCCCTTCCGCCCTCCTTCTCCCCTCCTTCCCCCCTTTCTCTCTCTCCCTTCCCGCCCTCCTCCCTCCGCCATCCCCCTCCCCCTCCCTTCACCCCCCCTCGTCCTTTCCCCCATGCCGCCCTCCTCGCCCCCCTCATCTCCACCCCCCCCCCTTACTCCCCCCGCTCATTCCTCTCTTCACCCCCCCCTCCCCCCCCTCCCTTTATCCCCTCTCCCCCTCCCGCTTTCACCTATGTCCTCCTTCCCCCCTAGCCCCCTACCCCCTCCCCCCCTCCGCCCTCCCCTTCCTTCTCCCCCCCCTCCCCCCCCGCCCCTCCCCCTCCCCCCCCCCTCTCACCTACCTCTCCCCCCTTTCCCCCCCCTCCCCTCTTCTCCCCCCTCCGCCCCTCCCTTTCCCTTTCCCCATCCCTCCCTCGGCTCCCCCCCCCCACACACCCCCTCTTCACCCCCTTCCCCCCCTCACCACCCTCCTCACCTTCTTGCTACCCCTCCTCTACATTCAACTCCCCCTACACTTCTCCCCCCGCACCTCCCCTCCCCCCCCCCTCCCCACCCACTCCCCTCCCCCGCCCCTCCTCCCCTCTATCCTCCTTCCACCCCCTCCCCCTTTCCTCCCCCCCACCCCTCTCCCTCTCTCCCCCCCCACCCCCTTCCCATCCCTTCCATTTCCCCCTCCCCCCTCCTCCATCCTTCCCGTTCCGCCCTCCCCTCCCCTTATCTCTCTTTCCCCCCCTCCCCCCTCTCTCCTCCCCCTTCTCCCACCCCTCTCCCCCGATCCATTCTTTATCCCCCTCCTCCTCCCCCACTCCTCCATCCCCTACCCCGACCCTCTCCTCCCTCCCTCCTTCTCCCCCCTCCCCCACCTCCCCTCTCCCCTATCTCTCTCTACTCCTCCCACTCCCCTCCACCCCATCCGCTCCCTACTCCTCCCTCCCCTCCCTCCCTTCTTTTATCTCACCCCGTCAGCACTCCCTGCCCGTCCTCCGCCCCGCATCCCCCCCCTTTCCTCCTTCCCTCCTCCCCCCTTCCCCCGCCCTCTCCTCCTCCCCCCTCCTCCCCCCCCTTTCTCATTCCCCCACCAACCTCCCTCCTCCCATCTACCCCTCAAATTTTTCCCTCTCTCCTCAATCCCTACCTTCCCTCTCCCCCCCCTCCCCACCCTCCCCTCCCCTTCGCTACCCGTTCTCCCCCCTCCCCCTCCTCTCCTCCGCCCCCCCCCTCCCTCGCTCTCTCCTCCCGCTCGCCCATTCCCTCACTCTGCCCCCCATCCCCCCCCCGTCCCCTCTCCTCTACTTCTCCCCTTCCCCCACCCCCCCCTCCCCTCCTCCCTCCCCCTCTTACCCTCCTCCCCCCCCTTCATCTCACTTCACTCACTCCCTACACCCCCACCCTCCCTCCCTACCTCTTCCCCTCCCCTCCCCTTTTCTCCTTCCGACTCCACTCCCCCCTCACCTCCCCTCCCTCCCCCCCTTCCCCTTCCACTCTCCCCTCTCCTTCCACTTATCCTCCACTCCCCTAGCTTTCCCCCTCCCCCCCCCCCCCACTTCATTCCCCCCCCTCACTCCCCTCCCCCCCCCACTCCCCTTTCTCCCCTTTCTTTCTCTCCCCCCCTCCGTCCCCTCACCCCCCCCCTTCCCCCTTCCTCTCCTCCCTCTATCCCGCCTTTCCCCCTATCCCCCCCCTTTCCTCCCCCCCCCCCCCCTCCTCATCTCCCCCCCGCTCCCCCCCCCCCCTCTCTCCCCCCTCTCCCCCCCTTCCTCCCCGCCCCTCCCTTCCTCCTTACCCTCTCCCGCCCCCCCCGTTCTCCCCCACTTTCCCCCCCTGCCCTCTTCCGCCCTCCCCCCCTCCGACAGTTTCCCCCCCTACCCTCCCCCTCCCGCCCCTCTCCCTCCCCCATCCCTACCCTCCCTTCGCTCCTCTTCCCTCCACCCCTGCCTTTCTCCCCCCCCCCCCCCCTCCCCTCTCCCCCTCTCCCCGCCGCCCTCCCCCTTTCCTTCATCTCTCCTCCCCCCCCCCCCTGCAAGCCGCCTCTCCTCCCCCCCCCTCCTACTCCCAATCCACCCAAACCACTACCCACCCACGAGCTCCACCCCTCCCTCCCCCCCCCCCCCCCCACACCCCCCCCCCCCCCCCCCCCCCCACTCCCCTGCGACATACCTCCTCCCCCCCCCCCCCCCTCCCCCTCTCCCCCCCCCCCACTCCCTTCCATCCCCCTCACCCCCCCCAATCTACCTCACCCTATCACCTATCACTATCCACCTCCTCCCACCCCCTCCCCCCCCCCTACCCTTCCTCACTCCCCATGTCCCCCCCCTCTTCTCTCTCTTCCTTGCTCTCCCCTCTCTACTCTCCCACCATCTACCACTCCCACCTTCCCCCCTCCCCCCCCTCTTTCCCTCCCTCTCCTCCGCCTCCCTCTCCCCCCTCTTTCCCTTTCCCTCCCCCCCCCGCCCCCCCTCCCTCCCCCGCTCCCCCTTCCACCACACCCATCCAACTCTCCTCCTTCATACCTCCCCCCCGCCACCACCTCTCCTCGCTCTCCTGCCTATCCTCCCCCCGCTCTCCTTCCACCCCTTCTACCTCTTTCCCTACACCCTTCTACACTTCCACCGTCCTCACGCCCACCCCCTCCTCCCCCACCCCCCCCCTCTTACCTCCTCCTCTCCCCTCCTCACTTTCCCCGCTCTTCCCCGCCCTCCTTCCCTCCCCCTTCCTCCACTTCCCCTCCTTCCGTTCCCCCCCCCCTCCTCCTCCTCCACCTCCCCTCCTCATCCCCCACACCGTAAAGGTCCCCTACGCCTCCCTTCCCCCTCCCTCCTCCTCCTCGCCCCTCCCCTTCCCCCCCCCCCTCCGCTCCCCCCCCGCTCTCACCCGGTCCTCGGTCCCCCCCCCCCACCTCCTGCACCCCTTCGTCTTCCTCTACTCCCCCTCCCTCTCCTCCCTTCCCCCTTCCCCCTCTCACGCCCTTTCTTCCTCCCCTCCCTTCCCCCCCCACCCTCCCCCCCACCCCCCGCACCCCTACCCCCTCCACCCTCCGTCCCCCCCTTTCACCCCCCCCTCTCCCCTCCTCCCCCTCCCCCTTCCTCCCCCCTCCGCCCTCTCTCTCCCCATACCCCCGCCCCCATTCCCCCCTTCCCACTGTCCCTCGACCCTCCTCCCCCGCCTCACCACCCGCTTCCACTTCCCCTCCCTCTCCCTATTCTCCCTAACCCTCACCCCCCCCCCCCCCCCCCATCGCCTTTTTCCTCCCCTGCCTCCCTTCCCTCACTCCTCCCTCCCCCCCCTCCCACCCCCTCCTTCCCCCCTTCCTTCTCCCTCCCCCTTCCTCCCCCCCCTATTTCCCCCTCTCCTCCTCTCACGTTCCACCACGTCCGCTCTTCTCACCCCCCCCCTCCCCCTCCACCCTCCCCTCCCCCTCTCTCCCCCCTCTATCTCTTCCGCTCCGCCTCCACCCCCTTCTCCTCCCTCCGACCCCCCCCCCCGCTGCCCCTCGCCCCCCCCCGTCTTCCCCCTCTCTTTCCCTCCTCTCTCCCTCCGTCCTCCTCCCTGCTCACCCTCCCACCCGCCCCCCCTACCCCCCATCCCGCCCCCGACCTTCCATCCTCCTTCATCTTTCCCTCACCTCCCACCCTCTCCCCCTCCCCCCTCCTTTCCCCTCTCCCACCTCTCCTGACCCCTCCCCCCCCTACCCCCCCTCCTCCCCCCCCCCTTCCCCCCCTTCCCCTTTCCCCCCCCCCCTCTCACCCCTTTCCCTATTCCCCTTCCCCTCCTTCCTCCGGTCCCTCCCTTCCCCCCTCGCGCGTCTCTGCCCACTCTCTCCTCCCACCCCCCCACTCTCCTCCTCCTTCCCCACCTCCGTCCTCTCCCTCCGACCCTTCTCCTCCGCCCCATCCCCTCGCCCCCCCCCCCTTTCCTTCTCCCCCTCTCCCCCTCCTTCCTCCGCCCCACCCCCCTCATCAACCTTTTCCCCCTCCCCCCCCCTAGCCACCCACTCCTTAGCCCTCACTCACTCCTCTCCCCCCTTTCCCCTCCCCCCCCTCTCTCTACTCCACTCCGTTTCCCACCTCTCCACCTACCCCTCTCCCCTCCCCCCTCCCTCCTCCTCACGTTTCCACTGGTCTTTTCCCCAGCCCCCCAACCCCCCCCTCTCCCCCCCCTTTAGCTACTTCCTCCCCTCCCCTTTCCCCCCGAGGCTCACCCTCCCCACCCATCTCTCTACCTCCTCCCCCCCCCTCCTCCCCCCCCCCCCCCCCGTCCCCCCGCTTCACTTTCCAGTCTCCCCCTCCTTACCCCTCCCCCCTCTCCATTCCCGCCCCCCCTCCCCCCCCGCCCCCGTCCCTCTCTTCCCCTCTCTCCTTCCTCCTTTCCCCCCTCCCTCTCCCCTCCCCCTCCCGCCCTCCCCTCCATTCCTCCTTTCCCCCTCTCCTTCCCCCCTTCTCTCCTCCCGCCCCCCCTCCCTTCTCCCTTCCTCCCCTCCCTTGCTCATTCCCATCCCTCTCCCCCCCCAGCCCTCTCTCCTCTGCCCTTCTTTCCCCCTCTCCCCCCCTCCCCCCTCCTCATCCTTTCCCCCACCCTCCTCCCCTCCCCCCTCCCCCTCCCCCCTTCCTCCACCCATTCCTTCCTCCCAACTCCTCGCCCTTCGGCCTCCCTATCGCAATCCTCCCCCCCCCCCTCTCCCATCCCCTCCCATCCCCCGCCCTCCCCCCCCCTCACTCGCCCTCCCTCCCTCTCTCCCACACTTTCCCTCCCTCCCCTTCCCCCCTCCAACCCCTAAAAATCCCCCCACACCCCCCCCCCCTCCCCCCACCTAACCACCTCCACTTCTAACCCCCCCCCCCCCCACCCCCCCCTTCTCCCCCCCCCCCCTCTCACCTCCCTCCCCCCCTCCCCCTCCCCTCCTCCCTCATCCTTTCCTCCCCGTCCTCTACCTCCCCTTCCCTTCCCTCCGCTCCGCCCGCCCTCCCCGTCCCACTCCCCACTCCCCCTTCCCCCCGTCCCTCGCCCTTCCCTCACCCCTCCCCTCCCCCCTTCCTCCCCCTCCCGCTCCCCTCTCCCCACCCCTCATCGCCCCCCTCCTCTCCTTTCTCGCCCCCACTCTCACTCTTTCCCTACCCACCCCCCCCCTACCCCTCCCTCGCTAACGCCCCACCCCACTTCTCCCTCTTCCTCCTTCCTCCCTTTCCCGCTTGCTCCTCTCCTTCTTCCATCCCTCCACTCCCCAACCCCCCCCCCCCTTCCCCCTCCCCCCCTCTCCCTGACCTCCCCTACTGAGGCTTCATCCCCTCCCTTTCCCCTCCCCCCCCGCCCCCTTTCAGCCCCCCTCTCCACCTCCTCCACCCCACCCCTACCCCCCCCCCCCCAGCCCCCCCACCTCTCCTCCCCCTCCCCTCCCCCCCCCTCCTCCTCTGTCCCTTCCCCCCCCCCTTCCCTTTCTTCTCCCTCTCCCCGCCCCCCTCTCCCCTCACCCCTGCTCCTCTGCCCCTTTTCCCCCCCGTTCCCTCCATCCACCCTTCCCTTCTCTTTTTCCCCCCTCACCCTTTATACCCCCCCCCCTCCCCCTCCCTCCCTCTCCATTCTCCTTTATCCCTACCTCCGTCCCCCCCCCTCCCCCCTCACCCATCTCCACACCCTCTTATATCCTCCTCTCCCTCCTCCTCCCCCACCTTTACGCCCCCCTATCCCCCCCCGTCCTTCCCCTCTTCGACCTCTCTACCTCCCCCCAACCCACTTCCCTCCTCACTCCCCCATCTTACCCACCCCCCCCTCGCCATCTCTACCCCCCCTCCCCCCCTCCCCCCCCCCCCCCTCCCCCCCTCTCCCCCCTCCCTCCCCCTCCCCCCCCACCACCCCTCTCCCTTCCCCCCCCTCCCCCTCTCCCCTTCCCCCTCCCCTCCTCCCTCCCCCTCCCCTCCCCCACCCTCCCCCCCTCCCTCCCCCTCTCCCCCCCTCCTCCCCCCCCCCCCATCCCCCACTCCCTCTTCTCTGTCCCCTCTCTCTCCCCCACCCTCTCCACTCCCCCCCTCCCCCCCCTTCCACCCCCCTTTCCCCCCTCCGTACCCTCCCCCCTCCGCCCCGCCTCCCCCCCCTCCCCCATCCTCCTTCTCCCGCCCCCCCCCCCCCTCCCGTGCCATACCTCTCTCCTCCCCTCCCTTCTCCTCCCCCTCCCCCCCCCCTCTGTCTTCACCTTCCTCCTTCTCTCCCCTCCACGGTACTCATACACCCCCTCCCACCCTCCCACCCCTCTCCCCCTCCCCTTCCCCTTACTCTCCCCCCTCCGCTCCTCCTTTCCCTCCTCCCCCCCTCCCCCCCTCTCTTCCCTTCCCCGCTCCCGCTTTCCGCTCCCTCCTTCCCCCCTTCCTCTGCCTCCCTTACACTCCCCTTCCCCTTTTCCTCCACTACCTCCCCCACCCCCACTCCCCCACACCCCTCACCCCCCCCCCTCCCCCTCACCTACACCACCTCCTCGCCTTCTCCCCCCCCTCTCTCCTCCTCTCACCTTCCCTCCCAGCTCCCCCCCCCGTTCCCCCTCCCTCTCCTCCACTTTCACCCCTCCCCCCCCCCCCTCCCTTCCCCCCTCCCTCCTCTACCCCTCCCCCCTTCTCCCCCCCCGACTTCCCTCTTCTCCTCCCTTCTTCTTTCCACGTCACACCCCTCCCTTCCTTACCCCTCTCCCCCCCCCCCCCCCCATCCCTTCCTCTCACCATCCACACTCCCCCACCTCCCCCACTTGTGTCCCTCCCCCCCCACCTCCCTCTCCCCCCCCCTTCCGGCCACCCCCCCCTCCCCTCCACTATCTTCCCCCCTCCCTCCCCCCCCTCATGCTCTCTTCTCCCTTCCCCTCCTCCCCATCCCCCCCCACTCTTCCTCCATCCCCCTTCCCCCCCCACACTTATTCTCCCCCTTTTTATCCCCCCCCCCCCTATCCCCCCCCCTCCCTCTCCTTTCCCTCCCCTCCCTCCCTATCACCTCGCTCACCTCTCCCCTTCCCCGTCCTCCACCCCTCTCTCCCCTCTCCCTCTCTCTCCCCCCTCCCCCTCCCTTCCCCTCCCCCCCTTCCCCGCTCCTCCCCCACCTCTCCCCTCTTCTCCCTTCCGCGCCCTCCCCCTTTCTTCTTCATCACTTGCTTCCCCCTCTTCCCCACTCCCCCCCTCCCACACCCCGCCCCGCACTCGCTCCTTCCCTCCCCCTCTACTTCACCTCCCCTTCTCCCCTCTCCCTCCCAAGCCCCCACTACGCTCCCCTCCTCCTTGACAACCCCCCCACCCTCCCCTCCCCCCCCCCTCCTCCCCCCTCCCCTTCCTTCTTCTTCCTCCTCCCCTCCCTTCCCCTCCCCTTCTCCTCCCCCCTCCCCTTACCTCCCTCCCTTCCCATCACCCCCCTCCCGACCTCCGCCCCCCTCCCCCCTCTTCCCCTCCCCCCTCCTCCCGCCCCTCCCCCCTTATCCCCCTCCATGCCCCTCCTCCCCTCGTCCCCCCTATCCCCCCCCTCCGCCTCCCTCTCCCACTACCCCCCCCCCTCCCTATCCCGCCCCCCTTCTCTCTCCCTCCCCTCTCCTCCCTCCCTGCCCTACTCGCCCCCCTCCCCCTTCCCCCCCCCCCTGCCCTCCTCCGACTCCCCTCCCCCCTCACTCCCTTCCCCCCCGCCCCCCCTCCCCCCCCACCTTCCCTTCCCTCCCCCCCTTCTCCCTCCCGTACCGCTACCTTCACCCCCTCTTTCTTCCCCCCTCCATTACCTCCGCCGCCTTCTCCCCCCCCCCTCATCCTCCAACCCCTCTCTCTTCCCCCCTTTTCCCTCCTTTTCCATTTACCCTTTCCCCCCTCCCCTCCCACTTCCTTCCTCCCCCCCTTTCCTCCCCCCGGCCCACCCACCCCTTCCCTTTCCGACCCCCCGCCCTCCCTTCTTTCCCCCCCTTCCCCACCCCTCCCCCCCTTCCCTCCCTCCCCTTCCCCCCCCCCTTCATATCCCTACTTTCCCCCCTCCTCCGGTCCCCTTCCCCCTCCCTCCTTCCTTCTCTCCCCCTCCCACTCCTCTCCCTCCCCCCCTTCCCTCACCCTCCTCCCACACTGCACTCTCTTCATCCCGCCCATCCCTGCCTCCTACCCACCCCCGCTCACCTATACGTCCCCCCCCTCTCCCTACCGTTCCCCCCCCCCTCTCTCCCCCAACTCACTCCCCCCTCTCCTCCCCCCCCCTCCCCCTCACCACCCTCCTCCCCGCCCCCCTCCCTCTCCCCCCTGAAAATCACACCCCCCTCCCTCTCCTCCCCCGGCCCTTTCCCTCCTTCCCCCCCTCTCCCCCTCCCCCCCTCTTTTCTCACCCATACCCACCCGCCCGCTCGCTCTTCCTCCCCCTCGCCGGCCACCCCTTTTTTCCTACCCCCGCCCCACTACTTCCCCCTCCACCTCCCCCTCTCTTCTCCCCTCACCCCTCCTCTGACATTTTCTCCCTCTCTTCTCCCCCCTTCCCCCTCCCTCCTTTTCTCTACTCTTTCCTCCCCCCCCCCCCTACCCCCGCTCTCTCTCTCCTTCCTACCCCACTCCCCCCCCTCCCTTCCCACCCCCTCCACCCTTCTATCCCCCTGTCCCCCCCTGCCCTCCGCGTCCCCCTCCCTATCCTCCCCTCACCCTCATCCTTCCTCCCCCCCCCTCCCTCTTCCCCAAGATTTCCCCACTCCCCACTTGCCCCACCCCTCCCCTCCTCCCTTCCTCCTACTCCCCTCCCTCCCCCATACTCCCCCCCCCCCCGCCCCTCCCACTCCCCCCCCTACCACCACACGTCCCCTACTACTCCCCACCACCATACTACCTCCATTCCCCAACTCTCACACCGTCCCCCAATCAGCCCTAAACTTCCTCTCCCCCCCCCCCCCCCCCCACCTCCTTCCCCCTCCCTCCTCCCCTCCTTCACCCTTCCCCCCCCCACCTTCCTCACTTGCTTCCCCCCGCCTTCCCCCCCTCACCTCTCCCCTTCCCCCTCCTACCTTTTCCGTCTTTCCCCCCTGACTCTCCCAACCTACCTCCACCCCCATCACCCTCCTCCTTCTCTCCACCCCCCCCCTCCCTTCATCCCCCCTTCCCCGCCCTCCCCCCCACCTTCTCCCCCTCCCCCCTTATGTCCCCTTACCCCTCCCCCCTGCCCCCAACCCCACCCCCCCTGTCGCCCCCCCCCTCCTTCTCTCCCTTCTCCCACTCCCCGCTCCCTTCACCAGCTTGTCCCCCCTACTGCCCTCCCCTCCCCCTCCCTCCTCCCGCCCCGTCCTCCCCCCCTTCTTCTCTCCCCCACCCCACCCCTTCCCACTATCCCTCTCTCCCTCCCCATGTCCCTCTTCTCCACCCGCCCCCCCCCCTCTCCTTACCTTCCCCCCTACAGCCCCCCTCCCCCTCCTCTCCCCCCCTCCTACTCCACTTTCTCCCCTTCCCCCTCCCTTGCTCTCCCCACCGCCCTAATTCCCGTTCCTCCCTCCCTCCCTTCCCCCTCCCATCCTCCCCCCCCCTCCCCTCTCTTCTCCCTTCACCCCCCCCCTCCCCCATCTCTATCCCCCTCCCCTTCCCCTCTCCCCCCGCTTGCCATCCCTTATCTCCCCTCCTTCCCCCCTCTCTCCCCCCCTCACTTCGCCTCCCCCTCTCCCCTCCCCACCCCCTTCCCCTCTCTTCCCCCCTCCTCTCTCCCCCCCGCCTCCTCATCTCCCCCCCCCTCCCCCCGTCTCCGCTCTTGCCCTCTCCCCGCCCCCCTCTTCCCCCTACCCCCACCTCCCCACCTTCTCCCCCCCGTTTCTTCCCTCCCCCTCCTTCTCCCTCTCCTCCCCCTCCCCCCTTTCCCCCCCCCCCATCCCACCCCACCGCTCCACCCTCTCACTACGTCCTCCCCTCCCCCCTCCCCCCCATACCTACCCCTCCTTCTCCCCTCCCCGTTTCCTCATGCCTCCCGCCTTCTCCTCACCCCCCTTCCCACTCCCTCGCCTCCCCCCCCTCCCCCCCCTTCTTCCCTCCCTCCCCCCGCCCCCGTCCCATCTCCCTCCCCCTACCTCTAATACCCCCGCCTTCTCCTCCCGCCCCCCCCCTCTCATCCGCTCCCCGCCCATTCTTTCCCCTTCTCTCCTCCCCCCTTCCCCTCCCCCCCTCTCTCCTCTTCCTGCCCCCTCTCTCCCCCCTCCCTCCCACTCATCCTCTCCCTTTCCCTCCCCTCCCCCCCCCCCTTACGCCTCCCATCTACCCTCACACCTCTTGCTCGCCTTCCTTTTCGTCCCCCTCGCACGCGCCTCTCTCCCCCCCCCCCCCTTCCTCCCCCCCCCCACCTCCACTCCACTCTCCCCTTCATGCCTCCTCCACCTCCCCTCCCCTCTTCCCTTCTTCTCCCCCTCCTCCCCCTCCACATTCCCTCTCCATCCCCTCTTACTCCCCCACCCTCCTTCCCACCCTTCCCCCCCCTTCCCCCCCCTTCCCCCCTCCTTGCCCCCCCATCCCCCCACCTTCTCCCCCCCTTTCGTCCTTACCCCACGCCCCACGCCACCCCCGTCCCCCCCCCCCCTCCGCCCCCCTCCCCCCCCCTTTCCTCTCTCCCGCCCCAATTCTCTCCCCCCTGTCCCTCCCCCCCCCCCCCTCCACCCCCCCCCCCCCTCTCTCCCCTCCCCACTCTCCCCCTCACCTTTCCCTCCCCTCCTTTATCCCTCTCCTCCCTTCCCCACCCGCCCCTGTCTCTCCCTCCCTCCCTCCCGCCTCCTCCTTCCCCCCCTTCACTCCCCTCCCTCTCCCATCTCTTCTCTCCCTCCCTTCCCCCCCCCGCCTCCTCCTCCTGTCTAGCCCCCTCGTCCTCCACCCTCCTCTCCTCTCCCCCCCTTCCCCCCCCCTCCCCCCTTCCCTACCCATTCCACCCCCCACCTTACGCCCCCCCCCCCCCGCTCCCTCCCTTCACTCTCCCCCTACTGCCTCCCCTCCCCCCCCTTTCTTCCTTCTTTCCCCCCCCGTTCCGCTTTTCTCCCACCCCCCTTTCATTCGCTTCCCCCTCTTCCTCTCCCCTTCTTCTTTTCCCGCCCTCCCTCCCCCGTTCTCCACCCCCCGCTCCCCTCCCCCCCCGCCCCCTCCTCCCCTCTTCCTTCCTATCCTTTCTCTCCTCCCCCCCCCCTCCTCTCCCCCCTCCCTCCCCTCTTTCTTCACACTCTCCTCCCTTTTACCCCCCCCCTCCCTTTCCCTCCTCGCTCCCTCCCCAGCTCTCCATCCTCCTCCCCCTCCTCCCTCCCCCACCTCCCCCCAACCCCCCCACATCGCCGCCTACTTCACAACATCACAGCGCCCCACTCCCCACTGCTTCTTCTCCAATCTTCCCTTCCAATCTTTATCCGCCTCACCCCCCCCCCCCCCCCCCCCTCCCCCCCCCTCCCGCTCACCTCCTTCCCCATCCTCTCTCATCCCCTCCCCTCCCCATCTCCCTCTTCCATCTCGCCCTTCCACCCTTTCCCCTGCCCCCTTCCCTCTTTCTCCCCTATCTCCCGATCTCCACCTTCCCCTCCTTCCCCCCTTCCCCCTTCCCCCCCCTTCCTCTCCTCTTTTCCTCCCCTTTTTCCCCCCTCCTCCACTTCTCCTCCCCCTCCCCCTCTCTCCCCCCCCCCTCCCCCTTACTTCATCGATCCCCCTCTACCCCTCCACCCATCATCCTCTCTCCCCCCCTCCCTTTTTTCCCCCCTACTCTTCCTTCCCCTTTCCCCCCCCTCTTTCCCTTCCCCTCCCCCTCTTCCCCCCCCACTCCTCCCACCTCCCCCCCCCGTCCCCCATCCATCCCATTCCCCATCCTCCTCCCCTTCCCTGTCCCCCTCCATCCTCCTCAACCTCCCCCCTACCTTCCCCCCCCCCTTCCTTTCCCCTCCCCCTTCTCGCCTTTCCCCCTTTCCCCCCCTTCCACCCTCCCCCCTCCCCCTCCCACCCCCTCATCCTCCTTCGCGCCCCCTCACCCTCCTCTCCTTCCACCTGCCACTCACCTTCGCCCCCCCCACCCCCCCTCCCCCCCACCCCCCCCCCGTAACCCACCACCCCCCTCCCCCCCACTCCCCCCCCCACCCTTCACCGGCCTACTCCTACCCCTATCTCCCCCTCCCCCCCCCCCTACCACCCAATTCGCCCTTCTCCTCACCCCTCCCCCCCACCTGACTCGGCCAGCCTTCGCCCCTTCCCCCCCCCTTACCCCCCTCCCCCTCTCCCCCTCCCCTCCCCCCCCCCCTTCGCCCCCCCCCCCCTAGGTCACAGCCCCCCTCTCCTTATCCTCCCTCTTCTCTCTTCCCACCATTTCCCTCTCCGTCCTTTCCGCTCCTCCCCCCTCTCTTCTCCCCCCCCTTCCCCCGTACTTCTTCCCTCCCCGCCCCTCCCCTCCCTCCTTTCCCCCCTCCCTCCCTCCTCTCCCCCTCACCCCCCCTTCTCTCCCCCTCTTCCTTTCCCCCCCCTCCCCTCCACCGTCACCCTCCTCTCTCTCACCTTTCCTTCCCCTTCCCTTCCCACCCTCCCCCCCCTACGTCAGCCGCCACCCCCCCCCCCTCCTCCCCCCCCTCCCCCTCCGCCTACCCTCCCACCCTCCCCCTCCCCCTCCTTCCTCACTCTCCCCTCCACCCCCTTCCTTCCCCTCACCCTGCTCCCCCTCTCCCTCCCCCTTCTCCCTCCCCGCCCCTCTTCCTTCCCTCCCCCCTTTCCCACTCCTTTCCCCCTTCCCCCCCCACCCCCTTCTCATCCTTATCCCCTCCCCTCCCTTCCACTCCCCCCCACCCTCTCTCATGCCCCTCCTCCCCGGCCCTCAACCTCCTCCCCCCCTCTTCTCGCACCCCTCCCCTACCTCCGCCCTCCCTCCCTCTCCCCGCCTCCTTTCCCCCCCGAACCCTCACCTCCCATCTCCACCCCCCTACTCCCCCCCCCCCCTCCTCTCCCCCCGTCCATCTCCCCGCATCTCTTCTTTACATCCGTCTCCCTCCCCCACTCTCCCCTCCCCTTTTGCTCCTTTCTTTTTCCCCTCCTCTCCCCACCTCTCTCCTCTCCTCCACACTTCTCTTCCCCCCCCCGACTACCCCTCCCCGTCCATCCATTCCCCTCCCCCCCCCCCCCTCCCGCCCCCCCCCATCCTCCCTTCGCCCCTCCCCCCCCCCCCTCCCCCCCCTCCCCTCTTCCTCGCCCCTCCCCCTGTTCCCCCCCCCTCGTCCTCCCCCCCTCCTCCCTCCTCCCCTTCCCGTTCCCCCGCACCCTTCCTTCCCCCCTCCAGACCCAGACCCCCCCCCCCTCCCCCCCTTCTCACCTTCCTCCTCTCCGCCCGCTCAACCCCTCCTCCCCCCCCTCCCCCCTTCCTAATCTCCTCCACTCTCTCGACCCCTGTGCCCCCTCCCCCCGCACTCCCCCCTACCTCCCCTCTCTCGCTCCTCCCGCCCCCCACTTCTCCCTCTCCCCCGCAGTCCCTGCCCCCCTCCCACCTTCCCTCATTCCTCCCACCCTCACCCCCCCTCCCCCCCTTCCCTCCACCCCTCCCAGCCCCCCTCCCCCCCTCCCCCCTCTTCCTCCAGACCCGCCCCCCCCCGTCTTACGTCCCCTACTCCCCCCCCTTCCCCTCTCACCTCCCACTCCTCCGACACTTCCGCCTTTGTTGACATTCCCCTCCCCTCTCACCCCGCGTCTCCCCCCTCCTTTTCCCCATCCCTCTCCCACCCCCTTCCCTCCCCCCCCCTCCCCCTCCTCCCCGCTCCTCCCCCCCCCCCCTCTTCCTCCTTCCCCTCCTCCCCCCTCCTCCCACCCCCTCCGTCCCCCCCCCCACCCGCCCTTCCTCCCCTCCTAACACTCTCCCCCCTCCTCCTTTTCCTCCTCCTCCCATCCACCTCTCCCCCCTCCCCTTGATAATCCCCCTTTGCTCTCTCTCTTCCCTCCCTTTCTCTCCCCCCCTCTCACCCTCTCCCCTGCTCCCCCCCTCCCCCTCCTCCTCCTCCCCCCGTTCCCCTCCCCCTCCGCCACTTCCCCCTTATCCCCCCCTCGCCCCACACCTTCACCCCCCACCCCTCTTCCCCCCCCTCTCCTCCCTACCCCTCCTTCCTTCCCCCCCTCCCCCTCCCCCCCCCACACCTCCCTTTCCCCTTCCTCTACCCTCCTCCCTCCCCCCCTCTCCCCTCTCCCCCCTCCCCCCTTCCTCCCATTCACTCCCACCCCGACTCCTCCCCCCCCCCTTCCGCCCCCCCCTTCCCCCTCCCCCTTCCCTCTCCCCAGCTTTATCACCTTCCCCTTCCCTCTTCTTCCCCCCCCCTTCCTGCTTCCCTCCTCCCCCCTCCCTCCTCCTGTACCCCCTTCCCCCCCCCCTTCCTAATCCGCCCTATTTCTCCGCCCCCCATTCCTCTCTTTCCCTCCCCCCCTTTAACCCTTCCTCCTCCCACTTCTCTTCCCTTCCCCCCCTCCCTCCCTACCCCCCCCCCTCCTCTTCCTCCCCCCCCCCCTTCCTACATCTCGCGCCCTCTCGCCTTACCACACCCCTCCGCCTCCCCCCCACCTCTCTCCTCCCCACTCCCCCTGCCTATCCCCTCCCCTCTCCCTTCTTCCTTCCCTCCCGCCCTCCTTCCTCCCTCCGCATCCTACCTCCTTCTCCCCCCCCCTTCCTTTTCTTTCCTCCCCCTCCCCTCCTCCACTCTCAGCCACCCTCTTACCTTCTCCAATGTCCCTCCCCCCCCCTCATCTCCCCCCCCTCCCTCCTCCTTCCCTCCTTCCTCCGCCCTCCACGTCCCATACGCCCCCCCCCCCCCCTCTTCCGAACCCCCTCCCCCCCCACTCCCCCTTACCTCCTTCCCCCCCCCCTCTCACCCCCTCCCTTCCCTCCCCCCTCCTCCCCCCTCCCTCCCCTTCTGCTCCTCCCTCCACCCCCCCCCCCCACTCCCTCATCCCCCCGGCGCCTCTCACTCCTCCATCACTTCCCTCCACCCCACCTCGCTTTCCCCCCCCTCCACTCCTCCCCCCCCTCCCCCCCTTCCCTTTGACCACCCCCTTACTTCCTCCCCTCCCCCATCCCCCCCCCTCTCCCCCCCTTTCTCACCCCCCTCACTCCTCCCCCCTCCCTCCTTACCTCCCCCCATCTCCCCTCCTCTTCCCTTACACTCTCTCTCCTCCCCCCCCCATCTCCCCTCCCCTCCCCTTCCTCTCCCTCCTCTTCCCCCTCCCTTTCCACTCTTCCCCCCCTTACCTCCCCCTCCCCGCCCACCCCCCTCCCAATACCTCCTCCCGCCTCTCCTACCCCTTCCCCCCTCTCCTTAACTCGTCTTATCCTTCCCACGTTCCTGTCTCCCTCCCCTCCTCCTCGCACCCCCCCCCCCCCCCTCCCTCCCCCCCCCGCTCCCTCCTCCCCGCCCTTCCCCCCCTCGCCCCCCCTCCCCTCCCCCACTCTCTCTCTCCCACTCCCTCTTCCCTCCTCTTTCTCTCCTCCCCCCACCTCCCCCCCACCCCGTCCTCCCCTCTTCCATTCCCTCCTCCCTCTCCCTCCCCCACTCCCCCTCTCTTCCCCCTCAGCGCCCGACACTCCCCCCCCTCCAGCCCCCATCCTCCATCACCCTTCCCACTTCCTCTACCCACCTCCTCCCCTCCCCCCCCCCCCCACCCCCCCCCCCCCCCCCCCCCCTCCCCCCCCCCCCCCCCACCCCCCCCCCCCCCCCGCCCCCCCCCCCCCCCCCCCCCCCCCCCCCCCCCCTCCCCCCCCCCACCCCCCCCCCCCCCCCCCCCCCCCCCCCCCCCCCCCCCCCCCCCCCCCCCCCCCCCACCCACTCCCCCCCCCTCCCCCCCCGCCCCCTCCCCCCCCACCCCTCCCCTCTTCCCCTCCGTTACCCCCCTCATATTCCACCACCTACTCTCCACCCCCCTCTCCCACCCTCTTCGCTTCCCTCCACCCCGCTTCCCCTAATCTCCCTCACCCCCTTCGCCCCCCCTCCCCCTCTCCTTTCCCTCCCCCCTCCCCCTCCCTCCTCCCCCGTGCCCTCCTCGCCGCACTCCCTCTCCTCCCCCCCCCCCCCCTCCCTTCCCCTCCCCCCCCCCCCCCCCCCCCTTGCCCCCCCTTTTCCCTCTCCTCCCTCCCCCTCTTCCTCCCCTCCCCCTTCTCCTCTCTTCCTCTCCCTCCACTCCCCCATCATTTTCCCCCACCCCGCTATCTCCCCCCTTCACCCGTCCGTCCTCCCCTCCCCCCTCCGCCCACCCCCCCAGTCCCCCCCTTCCCCCCTTGCAGCCCCCCCCTCCTCCTCGCGTCCCCTCTCCTCCATCCTCTTCCCCTCTCCCCACCTGCCTTCACCCCCCCCCCTTCCCCCCTCCTCCACCCTCCCTTTCCTCCTTCCCCCTCCTCACCCCCCTCCCCTACCCCCGCCATCCCTTACCCCTCCCCACCACTCCGCCCTTCCACCCCCCTTCCTCTTCTCCCACCCCTCTCCCCCCCCCTTCTCTCCACCCCCCTCCTCCCCTCTCCCCTCCCACTCCCCCTCCTCCTCCCCCCCACCTACTCTCCCCGCCTCCCCTCCTTCCCCCCCTCCCTCCCCCCCCTTCTTCACCTCCACCCCCCACTCCCCCCCCCCCTCCTCCTCCATCCTCTCCTCCCCCCCCTTCGTCCCCTTTTCTCCCCTCTTCCCGCCCCCGCCTCTCTCCTCCTCCCACTGCCGCTCCTACGTTCTCTCCCTCACCTTCCCAGTCGCCCCTCCCCCTCCCCTCCGTCTCCCCCCCCCCCCTTCCCCTCCTCCTACCCCTCCTATCTCCCCCCCTTCCCACCCTCCCTCTCCGTTCCCTTCCCCCTCCCCTTTTCCCCCTCCGCCTCTCCCCCCACCCCGTGCCCCCCCCCATCCTCCTCTCCCCCCCCCCCCACCCTCTCCCTACCGCCCCCCACTCCCTTCCCCTTCTTCAGTACCCTCGCCACGGCTCCCTGCACCACCCCTCTCACCGCCCACTCCTGTCTACCAACCTCCCTACCACCTTCCTCCCCCCCCCCCCCTCCCCCACCCCCCTCCCCCCCACTCTCCCCTTTCCCTCCCCCCCCCCTTTTTCCCCTCCTCTCACCCGCCCCCTTCCTCCCCCCGCTACCTCCCCCCTTTTCACCCCCTCCCTTTCCTACCCTCCCCCCCCCCCCCTTCCCCCTTTCTACCTCTATTCCCCTCTCTTCACTCCCTCCTCTACTTTCCCCCACTCTCCCCCACTCCCCGCCCTCCTCCCCTCCTCCCTTTTTCTTTCGTCGCCCTGCCCCCCCCCCTCCTCCTCCCTTGTCCTTCCCCTTCCCTCTTCCCCTCCCCCCCTCCTCCCCCCCCCTCCCCTACCTTCTCTCCCCTCTCCCCCGCCCTCCCCCCTTCCCTCCCTTCCCCTTCTCACCTCTTACCCCTTCTTTCGCCCCCCCCCTCTCCCCCCCCTCCCCCCCACCTACTCTTCCCTCTTCCCTCCTCTCCCTTTCCTCCCCCCCCTACCCCCATTCTCTCCCCTCCACCTTCCCCTTCTTTTTCTACCCCCCTCATCCCCCCCCCACTTCGCCCTCTCACCCCCCTCCCCCTCCCCCCCCTACCCCTCCCCGCTCCCTTCCCTCACTAGCTCCTTTCCCTTCCTTCTTTCTCCCTCACCCCTCCCCAAACATCCCCCTCCCTCCCTCCTTCCCCCGTTCACCCCTCTCCCATTCCCCTCTCTTCCCACCCCCTCTCCCCCCCTCTCCGCTCCTCTCCACCCCCCCCTTCCTCCCCCCTTTCTCTTCCTCCCTCCCTCCTCCTCCCCCCGCTCCCCCTCCTCCCCCCCCCTTCCGTCTCCCCCTTTCCATCCCCCCCACCCCTCCCTCCCCCCCGCCCCCTCCCCTCCTCTTTTTCCCCCCTCCCCCTTCCTCCCCCTCCCTTCCCCTCCTCTCTCTTCCCCTCCCCCCCCCCGGACTCCCCCCCTCCCCCCCTTCCACCCATCCTCCCCCCCCACTTCCCCACCTACATCACCTTCCTCTTTGCCCACTACACTATCATCCTCTCATCCCAATCCCCCTCCCTCTCCCCCCTCTCCCTCCCACTTCCTCCCCCCCGCCCCCCCCCCTTCCGTTTCCGCCTCCCCTATCCGTTCCCCTCACACCCACCCCCCCCCCCTCCCCCTACCCCTTCCTCTCCCCATCACTCTTCTCCCCCTCCCTTCCCCTCTCCTCCTCTTCCACCTCCCCATCCCCTCCCCCCATCTTCCCCCCTCCTTCCCCCCCCATCTCTCCCCCCTCCCCCCTCCTCCCCCTCTCCTTCCCCCCCTCCCCCTGTTCCCTCCCGCCTCCCCCCCACCTCCTCTCCCCCCTCCCCCCCCCCTCTTCCCACACTCACCCCTCTCCTCTCTCCTCTTCCCCCCGCCTCCTTCCCCCTGCGCCTTCCCCATTTCCTCCCATCCACTCTCCAAGCCCCCCCCCCTCACCTCTTCGCTCTCCTCCCCCCGCCCTTCCCTCGCCCGCTCTCCCCTCCCTCCGCCGTCTCGCCCCCCCCCCCCTCCTCCTCCCCTCTCCTCCCCCCCTTTCAGCGCCCACCTTCTTCCCTCCCCCCTCCCCCCTCCCCTCCCCCTCCCCTTTCCCCTCCCCCCCCGCCCCCCCTCCCCATCTTCCCTCCTTCCCTCCCCTAGCTGCTCCCCCCCCCCTTCCCCCCCCCCTCCCCCTGCCTTTACCCTCCTCCTTTCGTCACCCTCTCTCTCCCCTATCTTCCTTCCCCCTTCTCCCCCCTCGCTACTTTCCCTCTCCCTCCGCCCCACCCCCTTGCCCCTACTCTCTACCCCCCCCCCTATTCCTCTCCCCTCCTCCCCCCCCCCCCCCTCTCCCCGCTCCCCCGACCTCCCCCCCCTCCCCACTCTCCACCCGCACACCTCTCTCCCCCACCCCCCCCCCTCTCCCCTCCCCTCTCGCCCCCCCCTCCTCCCTCCCTTACCCTCCCTTCCCCCCCCCCTCCTCTTCTCCCCCCCACTCCTTCCCCCCCCTGCTCTCTCCTTTTACCCTTCCCCATCCCCCCAACTTTCCCCCCCCTCGTCCACCTTCCAGCTACTTCTTCCCCCTCTCCCCAAACCCCCTCTCCTATATCTGCTCCCTCCCCCCCTCCCCTTCCCCCCCCCCCTCCCCACTATACCACCTCCCCCCTCACCCCCCCATCCCCCTCAACCGCCCTCCCCCCCCCCCCCCCTCTCCCCCTCCCCCCTCCACCCAACCTCACATCTCCCCCCCCATCCTACCTCTCTCGCCACCCTCCAACACCCCCCGCCCCCCCCCCTCTCCCCCACCCTTCTCTCCCCCTCCCCTCCCCCTCCCCCCTCCCCCCCCCCCCCCTATCCCACTCCTACTAACCTCTTACCTCCCCCCCCTCCTCCCCCCCACCACCTTCTCCGTACTCCCCCATCTCCCCTCTATCATGTTTCCCCCCCCCCTCATGCTCCTCATTCTCCCCATCTCCACATTCCTCCCCCCTCCCCCTCCCTCCCCTTCCTCCTCTACGCCTCCCACCTCTCAACTTCTCCTCTCATCCTCCCCCCTCTTCCCTCCCCCCCCTCCCCCCCCTCCCCCCCCCCCCCTTCCTCTCCCCCCCCTCCCCCCCCCTCCCCCCCCCCCCTCTCCCCCTTCCTCTCTCCCCTTCCTTCCCCCCACCCCTCCACCCTTCCCCCTTCCCCCCCTTCTCCCTCTAACCCTCCCTCGCCCACTCCCCTGCCTCCTACTCCTCTCCTTTCCCCACCCCCCTCCGCTCTTCCGCCCTCCTTATCCCCCCTCTCTCTCCCTTCCCTCTCTCCCCTCCTGCCTCCTCCCCTCTTTCCTTCCCCGCCTCCCTCTTTTCCCCCCCTTTTTCCCCCCACCACCCCCTTCTCCCTCCTCCCCCCCGCCTCTTTCTCCTCCCCCCCCCCCCGTCTCTCCCCGTCCTTCTTCCTCCCTCCACTCTTTCATCCCTCCCCCCTTCCTCCCCCCCCTCCTCTCTCCCCCTTCTCCCCCCTCCCCTCCCCCCCTTCTCCCCTTCCCCCCCCCCCTTGCCCCCCCCCATGTTTGCCTCCCCCCTCACCCCCCCCTCCCCTCGCCTCCCCCTATCCTCCCTCACCCCCCCTCGCTCTGTTTCCCCCCTCCCCCCCTTCTCTTGCCCCCCTCCTTCTCTTCCCCCTCTATCTTCCTTCATCTCTCCCCCCCTCCCCCCCACCTCCCCTCTTCGCCTCCTCCCCTCCCCCCCCCCCCCTCCTTTCCTCATTTCCCTCCCCTTCTTCCTATCCCACCCCCCCCTCCTTTCCTCCCCCATCATTTTCCCCTCTGCCCCCCCTCCCACTTCCTCTCTCTCCCCCCTCTTACACCCCATCTCCCTCCACCCTCCTCATCCCATTCTTCTCCATCCCCTCCCCCCCCTTCCCCCCCCCCCCCCTACCCGATCCCTGCTTCCTACCCCCCACTCTCCCTCCGCCCTCCTTCCCTCCCCCTATGCTCCTCCCCTCTCTCCCCCTGCTCCCTTCCTTGTTCCCTCCACCCCTCCTCCTCCTTCCCCCCCCTCCTTTCCTACCCTCTCTTCATCCTCACCCTCTCTCCGACCCCTCCCTCCTTCCCCCCCCCTTCCTCTCCTCCCTCTTTTCGCCCTACCCCCTTTTCCTCCCTCTCCCCCCCCCGCTCTTTTCTCCTCTCTCCTCCCCCCACCTTTCCCCCCTCTTGCGCCCCCCCCCATCCCCCCCCCCCCCCTGCGCTCCCACATCTCTTCCTCCCCCTGCTCCCCCACCTCCCCCCCCCCTGCCCTTCTCCCCCCCCCCCTCCCGCTCATCTCCCACCTCCCCTCTTCCCTCCCCCCCCGCTCCCCTCTCCTCCATCCCTTCCCCCCTCCTTCCTCCTCCCCTCTCCCTATCTCTCCCCCCTTTCCCCCCCCCCCCTCTTCCCCTTCCCATTCTCCTCACCTCCCCCTATACCCTCCTCCCCTCCCACCACCAGCCTCTCGCCTCCCTACCTCCCCCCCCACCGTCCCTTCTCTCTCCTCCCCTCCTCCCTCCCCTCTCCTCTTCCCCCCCTTCGCCCCTCCTCTCACTTCTCCCCCAAGTTACTCAACGACTCCTTTCCACCCCCTCCCCTCATCCCCCCCCCCCTCCTCCTCTCCCCCCCCCCCCCCCTCCCTCACCCTCTCCCTCCCCCTCCCCTCCTCATGCTCCCCTTTTCCCCCTCCCCTTCCCCCCCCTCTCTTTCTCCTCCTCTCCCCCTCCTTTCCCTCCCCTCTCCCTCCCCCCTCCCCCTCCAGTCTACGCCCTTCCCTTTGCTCCCCTCCTCCCTGCTCTCCTCTCCCTCCCCTCCCCTCATCGCCCTTCCCCCCCCCCTCACCCGCCCCCCCCCCCTCTTCCCGGCCTCCCTCCCTTCCGATCCCCCCCCCTCTCTTCCCTCCTGCACTACTCTCCCGCGCACTCCCTCCCCTCCCCTCATTAATTCCCCCCCTCCCTCCCCCCCCCCCCCTCCCTTCCACGCTCCCCTCCCCCCTTTCCCTTCTTCCCTTCCCCCTTCCCTCCCCCCCCCCCACCCCTCCACGTCCCCCTTTCCTTCTCCACCTTCACCCCCCCTTCCCCTCTATTGGTCTCATCCTCTCCCCCCTTACCTCTTCCCCTCCCCCCTCTCCTTACCCTCCCCCCCTCTCCTCTCTCTTTTGCCCCCCTCCCCTCTTCTCCTCTCTCATGCATTTCTCACCTATTCTCCATCCCCCACCCCTCCCCCCCTCCCTACCCCCCCTTCCCCCCTACCCTCCCCTTCCCCTTTCTGCCTCCCCCCTTCCCTCCTCCCCCTCCTCCTCCTCCCCCATCCCTCCCCCCACCTCCTCCCCCCTACCCCACTTTTCCCCTCCCTCCCCTACCCCCTTCCCTCTCCCTCAACCCTTACCCCCTCCCCCTCTTCCCCTACCTCACTCCCTCCTCCCCTCCTCTCACTCCACCCCCTCCTCATCTCTTCCTCCCTCTCCCCCCCCTCCCCCCTTCCCCTCTCCTTCCCCCTTCCACTCTCTACCATCCCTTCTCCCCCTCCCCTCTCCCCACATCTCCCTCCTTTCCCCCCTTTTTTCCTCTCCCCCACCTCCCCCGCCTTCCCCCCCTCTCCTCCCCCCCCCTCCTCCCCCTCTCCCCCCCTCCCCCTCTCCCCCTCTCTCCCCCACCCCCTTCCTCCCCGTCCTTGTTCTCCCTTGTTTTCGCCCCCCCCTCTCCTCTTCCTCCTCTTTCCCCCCCCTTTCTTCTCCCTCCTCCCCCTCCCTTCCCTCCCTCCTCTCCTTCTCGTCCTCCGCCCCGGCCCTTCACCCCCCCCCCCCTCCCCCCCCCCCCCACCTCTCCTCCCCTCCGTACCCTCCTTCCCCCCTTCCCCCCTCAGTCCTCACCCTAACCCCTTTCCCACCCCCCCTCCCCCCCTCCTTTGTTCCTCCCGCCTTCCCCCCCCCCTCTCTCGCCCTATTCCCACCTTCACTCCTCCCCCCCCCTCTCCCTCTCTAGTCCCTTTCCTCCTCTCTCACCCCCTCCCCCCCCCCCCTTCCCTCCTCCCCCCCTTTCCCTTCTTTCCCCCTCCCTCCCCCTTTCCCTCTCCCTCCCCCTTTCTCACTCTCCTTCACTCCCCCCCCTCTTCCCCCTTCCCTCTCCCTCCCCTCCACCTCACTCACCTTCTCCTTCCCTCCCTCCTCTCTCCCCCCCTCCCCCTCTCCCTTTTTTTTCCTCTCTCCCCCTCTCTCCTTCCCCCCTCCAACTCCTCCCTCCCACCCCCCACTCTCCCCCTCTGCCCTCCCTACTCCCCCCCCCCCCTCCCCCCCTTCCCCCCCCCCCGATACCTCTTCCCTCTCCTTACCCAATCCTTCTTCCATCCCTATTCTATGCCCCCCCCCGCCACTTAATCCCTCTCTCTCTTCTCGCCCCCCTCTCACCCCAACGTCCCCCCTCCATCGCCTCCGCCTCCCCCCACCCCTGCTTTCCCTCCCCTCCCCCCTTCCCCCCCTCCCCTCCCTTCCCCTTCCCCTCTCCCCTACTCCTCCCTCTTTCTCCCTCTTCGCCTCCTCGTCCCACCTCTGCCCTCCTCCTTCTCCCCCCCCTTACATCCCCTTCCTCTCTCCCTCTCCTCTCTCCACCCGCACCCCCCTCTCCCCTCCCTCCCCCCCTCCTTTAATTCCTCCAACCCTCCTCCCTCCCCCCCTTCTTCTCCTTCCCCCCCCCCCCTCTCCCCCCCCTGTCGCTCCCTCTCTCCCCCCACCCCCCTCCTACCTTATCTGGTCACCCCTTCTCCCCCCTCTTCCCACTCCCCCCTTTCCTCTCTCTTCCCCCCTCCCGACCGTATACCTTCCGAAATCATCTCCCATACCTCGCCCCACCCTGCCACCTTTCCCCTACCCAACCCCTCCCCCTCCCTCTCTACCCCCCCGGTGTCACCGCCCCCTCCCCACTTAACCTCTCCCTTCTCAATCTACCTCCTCCCCCCCTTTTCCCCCCCCCCCTCCTCTTCTCGCCTCCCCCCTCTCCCCCCCCCCCCCCCTCCCCTCTCTCCCTCCCCCTCCCTTCTCCCTCCCCTCTCCTCCCCCTCTCCCCCCCGTCCTTAGACTCCCCACATCCATCCCTCTCACCACTCCCTCACTCAACCCCTCTTTTCCCTCCCATCTTAGCCACCACCACTCCCCCCTCTTTCCCGCCCCCTCCCCCCCCTTCCCCCCTTCTCTCCTTCCTGCCACTTCCCTACTCATCTCTCTTCACCCTCATACCCCCTCTCTTCCTCTCACTTCGCCCCTCTCCCCTGTTCTCCCCCTCTCCCACACCCTTACCTCCCTCCCTCCTTCTTCTTTCCTTCTCCCCCCCCTCCTTCCCCCCCTCTCCCTTCCCTCTTTTCTTTCTCCCCCCCCCCCCCCTCTCTTCTCCCTCCCGCCCTCTTTCCTCTCTTCTCCCCCACCTCTTTTTCCTTCTCTCCCTCCCCCCTTCCTCCTATCCCTCTCCCCCTCCCCCCTTCCCCCTCCTCTTCCCCTCCTCCCCTCCCCCCTCCCCTTCCCCCTCCCCACCCCTCCCCGCCCCTCCCTCCCCCTTTGCCTCCTTTCCTCCTCCCCTTCCTCCCCCCCCCCCTCCCTTTTTCCCCCCCCCCCCTACCCCCCACTAACTTCCCCCCTCCCTACCCCCCCCCCCACCCCCCTCCTTGCCTCTCACCCACACCCTCTCTCGCCTCTTTTCCTTCCCTCCTTCCACCCCTCTCCCCCCTCCCCCCCCACCTCTTACCCCTCCCCTCCCCCCTCTCCCTCCCCGTCTCCCTCTACCTCCCCTCCCCCTCCCCCCCCCTCCCCTTTCCCCCCCTTCCCTCTTTTCCGCCCCCCCTTTCCCTTCCCTCCCCCTCCTCCTCTCGTTTTCTCTTTCTTTCTTTCCTACCCTCCACCCTCACCTCCTCCCCTCTCTTGCCCCCCCCTCCGCACTACCCCCTCCTTCCCCCCCCACTCCCCCCCCTCCCCTCTCCACCAGCCTCCCTTCCCCCCCCCACTGCTCCCCATGCCTCCCTCCCCCCCACTCCCTCTTCTCCTCCCCCTCTCCCCTCCCCCCCCCCCCCCCCCTCTTTTCCCCCTATTCTCCTCCCCCTCCTCTCCCCCCCCTAACTCTTTCAATCCTAATCACCTCCCTTCCTTCCTCCCCCCTCCTCCCCCACCTTCCCCCCCTTCCCTCCTTCCCTCCACTCTTCCCCCCTGCCACTCCCACTCCCACCCTCCTCTCCCTCCCACCTCCTCCCTCCCCCCCCCCCCCCACTCCCCCCCCCGACTTCCCCCCCCTCCCCCCCTTTCTCTTCCACCCCCCTCTCCTCCCCCCCCCCCCCACCGCTCCCCCACCCCCCCGCCTCCCCCCCTCCCCCTCCCCCCCCCCCCCCTCCCCCCTCCCCCCTCTCACCTCGCCCGCCCCACTCCTCCCACTCCCCGTCCCCGACCACCCTCTCATAACAACTTTCCTCCCACTTCACCCCTTTTTCCTCCCACATCCTCCTCCCTCCCCTCCACGAATCGCCTCACCACCCCCCGCCCCACCCTCCACGCCACCACCCCCAACCAACCCCTTCCCCCCGTCACTACTACCCTTAACCCCGCATGCCCTCCCAACTCCCAATCTCCACCATCCCCTTTCTCTACCCGCCTCTCCCCCCATTCCTCCCCAACTCCCCACCACTCCCCCCCTACCGATCTCTACCAACCCCCCCCCCCCTCTCCATCCCACCCCCCCCCAAAACCTCCCCCCTCCCCCCCCCTCCCCCCCCCCCCCCTCCCCCCCCCCCCCTCCCCTCCTCCCACCCCTCCTCCCCCCCTTCTCCCTTCCCCCTCCCCCCCCCCCCCCCCCTCCCCCCTCCCCCCCCTGCTCCCCCCCCTCCTCCCCCCCCTCCCCCCCTCCCATCCCCCCCCCCCCCCCCCTCGCCAACCCTCCACCGAACTCCTCACACACGCACCCCCCGCCCTCCCAACTACTCCCCTCCTCCTTCACATCTTCCCCTCCTCTCCGCTGAACTCCCCTCCTCCCATCACACCTCCCCTATCCCCCATTCCTACCCCCTCTTCCTGCCACTCATCCTCTCCCCCCCCTCCCCACCTTACCACATCCCTACCCCCTCCTCCCCCCACTTCTATCTTATCCCCCCTCCCCTCCCCCTTCCCCCACCCCCCCACCTCCCTTTCCCTTCCCCCCCCCCCCCCTCCCCTCTGCCCCCCCTCCCCTCCTCCGTGTCTCCCCAACTCTCCATCTCCCTTTCTTCCCCCCCACCCCCTCCCCCTTCCCCTCCCCCCTCTCGCATACCCCCCCCCTCCCCGTTCTCTCTCCCCCCTCCTCCCACCCTCCCTTCTTTCCTCCCCCTCTTTTTCACTATCCTCTCTCACTTCCTTCCCCGCCCTCCCCCCCCCCTTCCTCTCTGCCCCCCCCTCTCCCACCTCCCATCCCCTTCCACTCTTTCCCCACCCCCCTCCCCCTCCCCTCCTTCCTCTTTTCTTACTCTCCTCCCCTCCCCCCCCTCCCCCTCGCTTACTCTCTCTCCTCCCCCCCCCCCCCTCCCCCCCCCTCCCCCTTTCCTCCCCTTCCTCTTCCCACACCCTACCCGCCCTTTCCCTCTCTCCCCTCTCCCTCTCCTCCCCCTCCCCTCCTCCTCTCCTCCCTTCCCCCCTCCCCCCCCTCTTCCCCTTCCCCCCCCTCCCTCTCTCCCTCCATCCCCCTTCCACCAATGCTTCCTCTCTCACCCCCCCGCTCCCCCCCTTCCCCTTCTCTCCTCTTTCCCCCCTCTCCCCCCCCCATCCCCCCCCCCCTCCCCCTGCCCCGTCCCCCCCTCCCTCCCCCCCCCCTCTCCTTCCCCCCACTCCCCCCTCTCTCCCTACCACTACTTCCCCCCCCCCCCCCTCTACTCCCTCCCCCCAACTCCTGCCCCCTCCCCCACCCTCCCTCCCTGCCACATTCCTCCACTTCACCCTCTTCCCCTCCTCCCCCTCGTCCTCCTGTCCTGCTGCCCCCCCCCTCTTACCCCCTCCCTGCCCCCCTACCTCTTTCGCCCCCCCCCCTCTCCCCTGCCTGTTCCCCCCCCTCTCACTTCCCCTTCCCCCCCCCTCCCCTACCTCCTCCCCCTTCTCTACCCCTCCTCTGTCCCCTCCCATTTCCACCCCATTCCCCACCCTAATCCCACCATCCTCTTTCCCTTCCCTCACTCCCCTCTCCCCTCCCCCTTCCCTCCCTCCCTTCTTTCCTCCTTCTATCCCTTCCCACTCCCCCTCCCCCCCCCCCCCTCCCCTCCCCCCCCCTCCCTCCCCCCCCCCTCCCCCCCCCCCCCCCCCTCCCCACCCACTCCACTTCTTACCGCTTCCTCCTCCTTAAATACGCACCCTTCACCTGCCCCCCCTTCTCTCACCCCCTCCTCCCATTCCTGCCCTTACTCTAGCCACCTTTCTCCCCCCCCTTCTCCTCCGCTCCCCCTCTCTCCTTCCTCCTCCCCCTTCTCTCTCTCCTCTTCTCCCCCCCTCTTCCCCCTCTCCCTCTTCCCTCCCTCCCCTTCCCCGCCTTCCCCCCCCTCCTTCACCTGCCTCACCTTCCCCTCTCGCTCCCTATCCTCTCCGCCACCTCCCTCAACCTCCCTCCCCATCCATTCTCTCTTCCTCTTCTCCCCCCCCCCTCTCCACCCCCCTTCCCCCTTTCCCCCTCCCCCCCCCCTCCCCCCTTCCCCTCCCCCTCCACTCCCCTCATCTTACACCCTTTCCCGCCCCCCCCCCCTCCCCCCCCCCCCCCTCCCACCCTCTCCCCCTTACCTTCCCTTTCCCCCCCCCCTTCCCAGACCCTCCTCTCTCTCACCCCTCCTCTCCCCCCTTCCCCCCCTCATTTACCTCCTCCCTCTTCACCTCTCCCTTTTTTTTCCTGCCCCTCCCTCTTCTCTATCCTCCCTCTCTTTCTTACCCTCACCCTCTCCCCCTTCCTCCCTCCCCTCTCCCCCCCTCCCCCCCTCCCCCTCCTCCCCCCCCCCCCCATCCTCTCTATCCCTCCTCCTCCCTCTCCCCCCGCCTCCTCCCACTCCTCTTTCTCCCTTCCCCCCCTTCCCTTCCCCCCCCCCCTCTTTCTCCCCCCTTCCTTCTTTCCCCTCCTCTTTCCCCTCTCTCCTGTATTTGCTATACACCTCCCTCTCCTCTTTTCCCCCCCCCCTGCCCTCTCTTCCTCTCCCCCTCTTTCTCCCCCTACCTCCTCCTTCTTCCTCCCCTCTCTCCCACCCCCCTCCCTCTCCCTCTGCTCTCCCACCCTTCTCTTTCTTTTCTCTCCCCTCCATCTCCCCCCCTCCCCCCCCCCCCTCTCCTACTCTCGTCGCCTCTCCCTCTCCCTTCTTCCCCCCCTTTCCTCTCTCCTCCTTACTCCGCCCTCCCCTCCCACTCCCCCCTCTCCCCCTTCCTCTCCTCGTTTCCCTCCTTTCTTTCCTCCCACCCACCCCTTCTCTCCCCTCATCCCCCCCCCTTCCATCCTTCCTCCCCTCTTCCATCCACCCTCTCTCCCTCACCCCCCCCCCCTCCTCCTCCCCTCCGTTCCCTTCTCTTCCTCTCTCCCCTGTTTTCCTTCTTTCCTCTCCTCTCCTCCCCTCTCCCCCCTCCCCCCCCCCTCCCCTCCTCTTTCTCCCCTCCATTCCCTTCCTCCCCTCTCCCCCCCCCTCACCCTCCTCCTTTCCCCCCCTTCCTCCTCTCCCCCCCTCCTTCTCCCCACTTCCTGCTTCTCCTCTCCTCCCCTCCCCCTCCCCTCCCCCCATTTTCCCTCCCCTCTTCCCCCCCCATCCCATCCTCTCCTTGCTCCCCGCCCTCTCCTCTTCCTCCCACTTCTCCCAGTCCCCTTGCCCTCCCCTTCCTCCCCCCCCCCCTCCCCCCCCCCTTCCCCCCTCCCTCCTCCCACCCCCCTTCCCTCCCCCACAACCCTCCATCCCCACCTCCTCCGCCCCCCCCGCCCCCTTCCTCCCCCCCTTTCCCCCCCCCCTCCCCCTCCCCTTCCCCCCTCCTCCCCTTCTCCCTTCTCCCTTCCCCACCCCTCCCCCCTCACCCCCCCATACCCCCCACATCATCCATCATTCACCCCACTCTCCCCCTTCCTACCCTCCAGACCCCTCACACCTTCCCCCCCTTCCCCCTCTCCTCCTTCCGTCCCTCCCTCCTCTTTCCCCATCCCCCTTACTCCTTCCTCCCTCCCCCTCCCCCTCTCCCCTCCACGCCATCCCCCTCCCTCCCCTACTTCCCCTTCCTTATCCCCCTTGCTCTCCCTCTCCCTCTCCCTCCTCTACCCCCCTTCTCTCCCCTCCCTCCATCTCCCCCCCCTCTCCCCTCCCCATCTGCTCCCTCCTTCCCCTCCCCTCTCCTTCCCCCCGCTCCTTCTTCTCCCCCTCTCTTCTCTCGTTTTCCTTCTCCTCCCCTCCGCCACTTCCCCTCTTCCCCCCCCCCCCTCCCCCCCCCCTATCTCATCCCATTCCCACTTCCCCCCTCCACTCTCTTTTCTCTTCCCCTTCTTCCTCCCTCCCTCGGTCCTTCCTTACCTCTCTACTCTCCCCCCCCCCCTCCCCTCCCCCCCCTCCCCCACCCCTCCCCCCCTCTGCCCATCTCTCTCCCCTCTCCTTCTCTCTCGTTCCCCCCCCCTCTCCCCTTTCTTACTCTCCCTCCCCTCTTTTTGTCCTCTCCTTACCTCTCCCTTCCCCCTCTCCTCCTCCCCCATCCCCCCCCCTTCCTTCCCCTTTTTCATCCTCTCCTCCCTCTCCCCCTCTGTATCCCCCCCCCCTTCTCCCTCCCCATCTTCCTCCCTTTTTACCCCCTTCTCCATCCCCCCCTCTTCCTCGTCCCCCCCTCTCCCCCCTCCTCCTCCTCCCCCCCACTCCCTCCCCCTCCCCCCCCCCTCCTCCTCCCTCCCCCTTCTCCCCACCCCTCCCCTCTCCCCTCCTCTCCTTCTCTCCCCCCTTCCTCCTTCTCCTCCCCTCCCTCTTCCCTCCTCACCTCCTCTCCGTCTCCTCTTTCCTTACCTTCCCCTCACCCCTTCCTTCCCCTTCCATCACAATTTCCCCACATTCATCCTTTCCCCTCCCCCACCCTCACTCCCCCGCCCCATTACCCCTCCCTCCCCATTCCTGCTTACTCTTCCTTCTTCCCCCCCCCCTCCCCCCCTCCCTCCCCGCCCTCCTCCCCCCTTACACTCTCCCCCCCCCCCCACCTATTCAACTCCCCGTCTAGGACACTATGTCGCACTGCCCTCCTCCCAGCCCTCTCCCCGCTCTCTCCCCTCCTCCTCCTCTCCCCTCCTCCTCCTCATCCCCTCCACCTACTCCACTTCCCCTCCCCACTCCTCCACCTCTCCCATTCCTTCCCCTCTCCTCCCCCCCTCCCTTACCCCCCCCCTCCTCCTTCTTCCTTCCCCCCTCTCTCTACCCCCCTCTTCCCCCCCCCCTCTCCCTCTCCTCCCACCCTACTCCCTTCCCCCCTCCCTCCCTTCCCCCCCCCCTCCCCTCCCTTCTCACCCTCTTCTCATTTCTTCGTCACTCCACCCTTGTTTACTCTATCCCCCTCTTCCCCCCCCCCCCTCGCCCCATCCTTCCCCCTCTCCCTCCCTCTACTTCCTTCCTTTTTTCCTTCTTCCCCACGCCCCCCCCTCCCCTCTTCCTCCCTTTCCCCCCTCCTTTCCCTCCCATCCTACCATCATCCTCTCTCTCCCCCTTTCTTCGCCCCCCCCCTCCTCTCCCCCCCCTATCTCCCACACTTTATCACACCCCTCCTATCTCCCTCCCTCTCTCTCCCCCCCTCCCCTCCCTCCCCCCCCCTCCCCCCCCCCTTCCCTCTCACCCTCCCTTACCTTCTCTTCCTCCCCCCCTCCCTCCCCTCCCCCCATCCTCACTCCCTCAGCCCCTCCCCTCTCCCCCCCCTCCCCCCTCCCCTCCCTTCTTCCTCCATTCTCCCGCCCTCCAACTCCCCCCTCTCTCCTCCCCCTATCCCCCCGCTCCCTCCTCCTCCGCTCCCTTCTCCGCCCCCCCTCCTCCTCTTCCCCTCCCCTCTTCTCCCCTCTCCTCATTCCCCCTCCCCTATCTCCCCACCTCCCTCTCCATTCCCCCGCCCCCTCTCCCTCCCCCTCCCCCCCTCCCTCCTCCCCCTCTTATCCCCTCCTCCTCTCCTCCCTTCTACTCCCTCTTCCCCCCTCCCCCCTGCCCTCCCTCCCCCCCCCACCTCCCCCTCCCATTCCCCTTCCCCCTTCATCCTTATACTCCTCCCTCACCATGTCTCCTCCTCCCCTCCCCCCCTCCCCCTCCTCCTCCCCCTTCCCCGCCTTCCCCCCCCCCCCCCCCCCATCCCCTCCTCCCCCCCCCCCCCCCCCCCCCATCCTCACCCCTCCCCCCACCCTCATCTTCTTCTTCCCCCCTTCCCCTTCCCACCCCCCACCCCCTCCCACCTCCCTCCCCTTCCCCCCACCCCTCCCCCCTTCCCCTCCTCCTTACTTCCCCCCTCCTTCTCCCCCATTCCCTTCCCCTCAACTCCCCCCCCTACCTCCCCACCTTACCCTCTTCCCTCCTCCCTCCCCCCCCTCTCTCCCCCTCTTCCCTTCTGACCTCCCATCACTGCTCTGCTCGACCCCCCTTCCCCCCCCCCCCCTAGTCTCCTCCCCTGCTCGCCTCCTCCTTCCCCCCCCCCGCAGCCTCCCGCCCCTCCTTCTTACCCTGGCCCCTCGCTCCCGCCCTCACCGCCCCGACTCTCTTCTCCCTCTCCCCCCCCCCCCCCCTCCCCTCCATCCTTCCCCTACTCCTCCTCTTCAACTCATTCCTAACTCGCCGCCCTATCCCCCCCACTCCTGGCCCCTCCTACCCCTATACCCTACACCCGTGCCGCTCCTCCCCCCCCTCCCCCCCCCTCTCCCTCCTTCCCCCCTCTCTCCTCTTCCCCCTACTTCCCCCCCCCTCCTCCACCCTCCCTCCCCCCTCTACTTCCTCCCCTTTCTCCTCCCCCCTCATTCCCCCGTCCTCAACTCCTCCTCCTCCTCCCCCCTCCTTCATCTTCTACATTCTCCCCCCCTAATCTCCTTTCTTTCCTCCCTCCCCTTTCCCCCATACACTTCCCCTCTCCCCCCCCTGACCCCATCTTTCTCTTCCCCCCCCCCTCCTGTTCCCACTCCCTTCCCCTTTACCTCTCCCCCATCCCTCCCCCACCCCCCCGCCTCCTTCCCCCCCCCCCCCCCTCCCCCCCCCCCCCCCCCACCCCCCCCCCCCCCCCCTCCCCCCCCCCCCCCCCCCCCCCCCCCCCCCCCCCCCCCCCCCCCCCCCCCCCCTCCCCTCTTATATCCTCCACCTCTTTTTTCGTCCCTCTTTCCCCCCCCCCCTCCCCCCCCCTCCCACCACCCTTTCCCCCCCCCCTCCCCCCCCCCCCTTCCCCCTCCCCTCTGCCCATATCACTATCCTCACCAATCCCTCAACCCTCCCACCCACCTCCCCCACCTCTCCCTTCCCACACCCCCCTCTTCCACCATCCTCCGTCCCCCTCTCCCCATCCACCCCTTTCTCACTCTTACCCCCCTCTCTCTCCTGTCCCTCCCTCTCCCCACTGCTCCCAACCTAACTCCTCCGCCTTCCCCCCCTCCCCCCTCCCCCCCTCCCCCCTTTCCTCCCCCACCCCCTTCCCCTCCCCATTCCCCTCACCCCCCTCTCCCTCCTCCTCAACCCCCCCCCTCTTCACCCACCCTCCCTCCCCCTCCTCACCCCCTCCCCCCCTTCTTCCCTCCCTCCCTCCCCTCTTCCCCCCCCCCCCCCCCCCTCCTCTCCTCTCCTTTCCCCACCACTTCCCTCGTTTTCCCCCTCCCTCTCTGCCCCCTCCTCCCCCTCATCCCCCCTCCCCTCTCCCCCTCCCTACTCTCCCCCCCTCTCCCCCTCCTCCCCCTCCCTCCCTTCCTCCCCCCTCCCCCTCCTTTCTCTTCCCCTCCCCTTCCCCCCCTTCCTCCTCTCCCTCCCCTATCCTCCGCCCCCCCCCATTCCATCTCCTCCCCCCCCTCCCCCCCTCCTACTCACCCCCTCCACCCTCTCCCCCCCTTCCAATTCCTCTCCATTCCCTCTCTCCCCTCCCCCCCCTTTCCCTCTCTCTCCTCCCCCCTCCCTCCTCCTCCCCCCCCCCCCCTCCCCTCCCCCCCCCCTTCCCCCCCCTTACCCCCTCCCCCCTTCCCCCCACCCTTCCCCCCCCCCCTCCACCCCTTCCCGCCCCCCCCTTCCTCACTTTGCCCTCCCCCCCCTTCTTCTCCCTCATCCCCCATCCCCTCCCTTCCCCTCCCCCCCTCTCCTCCCTCTTCTCCCCCCCCCCTCCCCCCCCCTTCCCCCCCCCCCTCCACCTTCCCCCTCCTTCCCTTCCCTCTCTCTCTCCCTCCACCCCCCCCCTTCCCCTCTCCCCCCCCCCACTCTCCTTTCCCTCCTCTCCCCTCTCCTGTCTACCTTCCCCCATCTTTCTCCCCTCCCCCCCGTTTCCCTACCCCCCATCCTCCTCCTCTTCACTCCCCTTCCCCCCTCCCTTCCCCCCCTCCCCCCCTCGCTTCTCCCCGCTACCTCTCCACCCATCTCCCCCCTCCCCCTCCCCCCCTCTTCTCCCCCTCTCCCTCTCCCACTCTCTCGTCCCTCCTCTCCCCCTCCATTCCGCCTGCACCTCTCCCCTTCTACTCCCCTTCTCCTCTCCCCTCCTCCTATCCATCCCCGACCTCCTATCCCCCCCTTCTCTCTCCTCGCTTCCCCTCTCTCTTCCCCCCCCTCCCACCCCCCCGCTTCTAACCTCTCCCTCTCCTTCCCTCTCCACCCCCTCCTCCCTCCTCTCCTACCTCCTCTCTCTCTCCCTTCCTCTCCCCCCTCTCCACGTCCTCCTCCTTCCTCCCCCCCCCCCCCTTCCCCCCCTCTCCACCCCCCCCCAAGCCCCCCCCCTGCACCCCCCATCCACTCCCCCCCCCCCCCCCCCCCCCCAGCGCTCTCACCTTCTCCCTACACTCTTCCCCCCGCCTCTTACCCCTCCCTACCTTCTCCCGCCACCTCTCCCACCCCCCCTCCCCCCCCTCCCATCTCCTCCTCTCCCCTCACCCCCCCATCCCGCACTCACCCCCCCTCCCCTCGCCCCTACTCCCTCTCCCTTCTCCTCCTTCCCCCTTACCCTTCCCTCCTCATTCCTCCACTGCTCCTATTCTCCCCCTTCTCCCCCTCCCCCCTCCCTTCTCCCTTTCTCCCCCCTCCTCTTCTCTACCCTCCCCCTCTTCCCCCCCCTTTCCCCTCCTCCCTTCCTCTCCCCTCCTCATCCCCCTTACTCCCCCCCTCCCCCCCCCCCTTCCCCCCCCTTCCCCCCCTGCCTCCTCTCCCTCACCCTCTTCCTTTCTCTCTTCCCTTCTCCTCCCCCCTCTCCCCCCCTCCCCCTTCCCTCTCCCCCCCCATTCTCCCCTCCTCTTCCCCTCCCTTCCTCCGTCTCTTTCTCTACTCCTTCTCTTCCTCCTCCCCCCCCTTCCTTCCCCCCTCCCCCTTCCTCCCCCCCCCCCTTCCCCCCCCCCCTCTCCTCATCCCCCATCCCCCCTCCCCCCTTCACCCCCCTTCTCCCTCATCCCCTATCTGTTCCACCCTCCTGCAATCCCCTTCTCCTTCCCCCCCACCTTACATCCACTCCCTCTTACCTCCCCCCCCCCGTCCCCCTCTCTCACCCACCTTCCACTCCCCTCCCCCCTCCCCCCCCCCCTATCCCCCTGCCTTCCCCCCCCCCTCCCCCCCCCTCCCCCCTCCTCCTCCCCCCCCCCCCCCCCCCCCCCCCCCCTCCTCCCCCCCCCCCATCTTCCCTCCCCTTCACCCTCTCCCCTCCCCCTCCCCCCCTCCTTCCTCTCCCCCTTCCCCCCCCCTCGCGCTCTTCCCCTACTTCTCTTCTCCCTCCTCTCCCCCCCCGAACCCCCCCCCCGCCCCCCCCCACCCCCCCCCCCCCCCCCTTACCCCTCCCCTTCCGCCCCCAATTCTTCCCACTCTCTCTCCCACCCCCGTCCCCCACCTCCCCCCCCACCTTCCCCCCCCATCCCCTCCCCCCTCCTCTTTCCTCCCCCTTCCCTCGTCTCCCTCTTCCCCCGTCTTCCGTCCCCACCCCCCTCCCCTCCCCCCCCCTTCCACCTCCCCCTTCCCTCCCTTTCCCTCTCCTTGTCCTCCCTCCTCCCCCTTTCCCCCCCCCTTTCCCTTCCCCCCCCCCCCCTCTCTCCTCCCCCTCCCCCTTCCCTCCCCCCCCCCCCCCCCCCCCCCTTCCTCCCCTCCCATCCCACCCCCCTCTTCTCCCTTTCCCCTCCTCCTCCTGCCTCCCCTTCCCCTCTCCTCCCCCCCTCCCCTCTCCCTCTCCCCTCCAATTTCCTTCTTCACCTCTCCCCCCCACTCCTCCCTCTCTTTCTCTCCCGTTCCCCTCTACCTCCCCCCCCTCCCCCCCCCCCCCCTCCATCCCCTTTCCTCCCTCCCCCCCCCCCCCCCCTTCCTCTCCCCCTTATCCATCCCCCTCCTCCACCTCACCCCCTCCCCCCTCCCACTTGATCCATCCCCCTCCCCCCCTTCCTCTCCTCTCTCCCTCTCCCACCTTTCACCCCTCTCTCCCCCCTCCCCTCCCTCCAATTACCTCCCTCCACCCCCCTCCACTCCCCTTCCCATTCCCCTCATTCCCCTCTCCCCCCCTCACTCCTCCCCCTCTCATCCCTCTCTCCTCCCCCCAACCACTTACCTGCCCCCTCCCTCTCCCCCTCCCATCTCCCCACCCCTCTACCCTCCCCCCTCTCCCCCCCCCCCCTCTCCCCTTCTTTCCTCCCCTACTCTTCCCCTACTCCTCGCTCCCCCCTCTCCCTCACTCACACTCCCTCCCTCCTCTTCTCTTCCTCCCCCCACCCCTCCCCCCCCTTTACCCTCCCCCCCCCCCTCTGCTCCCCCCTTTACTCTCTTCCCCCCCCTGCTTTCCTCTCCCCCCTCCCACCCCCTCCTGCCCCACCCTACATACATCCCCCACCATCCCTCCCTTCCCCCCTCCTTCTTCCCTCCTCCCCCCCCCTCCCTCTCCCCCTCCCTTCTCCCCCCCCCCTCCCTCCCTCCCCCTCTTACATCCTCTTTTCCTCCTCCCTGCCGCACCCCCCGCCCCATCACCCTCCCCCCCCCCTCACCCTACCCTCCCCTCCCTCCCCCCTTCCCTCCTTTCCCCCTCCCCTCATCTCCTCCTCCCCTTCCGCCTCCCCCCTTCCTCTCCCTTCTCCCCCTCTAGCCCCGTCCTCCCCCCGGCTCCCCCTCTTCCCCTCTCCTACCCCCCCTCCTCCCTCCCTCCACCCCTACCCCCCTCTACCCCCCACTCCCCCCCCCCCCCTCCCCCTCTTCCTCACCCTCCCCCTCCCTCCCTGCCTCTTCCCCCCTCTCCCTCCCCTCGCCCCTCCCCCCCCCCTGTCTTTCTCCCCGCCTCTCCCCTCTTCCTCCCTCTTCCCGTCCTCTTCCCCTCCTCCCCTCCTTTCCCCCTTCCCCCTCCCTTCCCCCCCCCTCCATCCCCTCCTTTTCTGCCCCCCCCTTTCTTCCCTCCTTGACCCCCCTCCCCCTCCCTCCCCCCCCTTTTTCCCCCGGTCCTTCGCTTTTCTCTCCCTCCTTCCTGCCCCCATCTTCCCCCCCCTCTCCCCCTTCTCCTGCTGTCTCCCACCCCCCCCCCTTCCCCCTCCTCCATTCCTACCCCCCCCCTTCCTTCCTCTCTTACCCCCCCCCTTCTCCCTTCCCCTCTCCTATCCTTCTCCCCCACCTTACCCACACTCCCACTTCTCCCCCCCTTCTCTCCCCTCCTTTTCTTCTCCTCCCACACCTCTCCCCTCCCCCCTTCTCCCGCCCTCCCTCCCCCCTCCGTCCTCCCCCTCCCCCCCCCTTTCCCCACTTTCCACCTCCCCCCCCCCCCCGCCCCCCCCCCATCATCCTCCCTTCCCCCCTCCCGCCCCTCTCCCCCCTCCCCTCTTCCTCTCCCCCCTCCCTTCCCCCCCCCCCTCCATCCTCCCCTCCCCCTCCCCGCCCCCTTCCTCCCGCCCTACCTCGTTCACTCCCCCCTCCGCTCCTCCTCCCTCATCCTTCTTTCTCTCTCCCCCCCCTCTCCCCCCCTTCTCTCTCCCTCGCTCCCTCTTTCCCCTCCCCTCGTCCCCCCCTCTCCCCCCCTCCTGTTCCCTCCTCCCTTCCCTCCCACCGCCCTCCCCTCCTCCTCCTTCACCGTTCCCCTCTACCCCCCCCCTCCCCCCACTACCTCCCTTTCCCCCCCCCTCCCTCCCCCCCCCCTCCTTCCGCCTCCCTTCCCCCCCCTCCCCCCTCCCTCTTCCCCTCTCCTCCTCTCCCCCCCCTTTCTGTTCTCGTCCCTCTCCCCCTACCTCTGCCCCCCCACTCCTTCCCCCTCCCCTTCCCACCCCTTTCCCCCCCACCCCTTTCTTGCTCACCTCCTCCCTCTTCCCCCCCCCCCCTTCCATCCCCCTTTCCCATCCCCCCCCCCCCCTCCCAATTTTCTTCTATTCTCCCCCGCCCTTTCCACCCCCTCCTTCTCCCTCTCACCCTTCCCCTCTCTCTACTCATCCTCTCTTCCACCTTCCTGCGCTCCACCCCCCCCTCCACCCCTCTCCCTCCTTCCCCTCCCCTCCTTCCCCGCCTCCTCTTCCCTCCCCCTTCTCCCCCCTTCCCCCCCATTATACCCTCCTTCCTCCCCCCACTTCCCCTTACCCCCATCCCTCCCTCTCCCCTCCCCCTTCCTCCCTCCTCTCCCCCCCCCTCCTCCCCCCCCTTCCCCCACTCCCCCCCCCCTCCCCCCCCCTCCCCTCCCCCCCTCCCCCCCTCGCCTCCCTCTCCTCCCCCCCCCTCCCCTTCTCCCGCTTTCTCCGCCCCCTCCCCCCCCCCTTCTCCCCTCCTCCTTCTCCCTTCACTCCCCTTTCCTCCCCCCTCCTCCTCACTCCTCCGCTCTTGTCCCCCCTCGCCCCCCTCTTCCCTCTCCCCCTTCCTCTCCCCCCTCCTTCTTACTTCTCCCTTCCCTCTTCCCCCCTCTCTCGTTACTCCTCTCATCCCTTTCCCCCTCCTCCCCTCTGCCTCTCCCCGCCCTTCAGCTCTCCCCTTCTCCCCCCTCCCCTCCTTCCCTCTCCCCCCCTCCGCTACCTACCCTCTCTCCCCCCTCCCTCCCTCCCCCTTCTACCCCCCCCACTCCCTCCCCATCTCCTCCCCCCCTCTAACCTTCCCCCGCCCCCCCTTCCCCTCCTCCCTCCTCCCTCTTCCCCTCCTCTTCTCCCCCCTTCCCCCCCCCCCCCCTCCCCCCCCCCCCCTCCCCCCCTCCCCCCTCCCCCCCTCTCCCCATTCCTCCTCTCCCCTTCCCCTTTCCCCCCTTCACCCCCCCCCCTCCCCTCGCCCCCTGCCCCCCTTTTCTCTCCCCCTTACCCTCTTTTTTTCCCCCATTTCCCTCCCTCCTCCCCTCCTTCTCCTCCTTCTCTTTATCCCTGCCCCTCCTCCTTCCTCTCCTCTCCCCTCCCCCCCCCCCCCCCCTCCCTTCCTCCTTCGCCTTTCCTTTCTCCCGTCTCCCCCTACTCCCCCCCTCCTCCCCTTCTCCCCCCCTCCTTCCCCCTCTCCCTCTCCACCCCCCCTTCTCCCCTTCCCCCTTCCCCCGCCCCCCCTACTTCTTCTTCTTCTCCCCCTCCTTCTCCTCACCTTCACTTCTATCCCCTCCCTCACTTTTCCCACTCATCCCCCTATCTCCCCCCCCCCCCCCCCCCCCCCACTTCACCATCCCTCCCCCCTCCCCCCCTCTTCCCTACCTCTCCCCCCCCCCTCCTTCCCTCCCCCCTCCCCCCTCCCTCCCTCCTCCCCCCCCCCTCCCCCACCCCCCCCCTGTCTTCCTCATCCTCCCCCCCTTTGTCCCCCTCCCCCTTCCTCCCCACTTCCCTCACCCCCCTCTCCTCCCCCTCCCCCCCCGTCCCCCCTTCCTTCCTCTCCCCTCCCTTCCCCCCTTGTACTTGTCCCCTCTCCTCTCCCCCCTCCCTCCATCTCCTTCCTCTCCCTTCCCCCATCTCCCTTCTCTCCCTCCCCTCCCTCCTCCTCTCCTCCCCCTTTCTCTTCTCCTCCACTGCCCTCTCACCCTCTTCCCCTCCCCCCCTCCTACTCCCCCCCCCCCCTCCCTCCCTTCCCCCCTTTCACTCTCCCCCCTCCCCCTTCCTCTCCCTTCACCTATCCTCCCACCTCACTCCCTTCTCCCTCCTTCCTCTCCCTCCACTGCCCCCCTCTGCCCCCCCCTTCCCCCCCCCCCTTCTTTTCCCATCTTCCTTTCCTCCCTCCTCCCTCTCCCCCCCCCCCTTCTCCCCCCTTTCCCCTACCTCCCCCCCTCCTGTCCCCCCCTCTCCTCCCTCTCCCCCCTTCTTTTCTCCCCCCCCCCTTTCCCTCTCCCCCCCCCCTTCCCCCCTCTTCATTTCCCCTTCCCCCTTTCCACCTCCCCCCCCCTCCCCTCCGCCCCCCCTCTTCCCCCCCCCCCCATTCCCCCCCCCCTCTCTCCTCCCCACTCCTACCCCTCTCCCCCCCTCCCCTCACTCCTCATCATATCCCCCCCCCTCTCTCCTCTTCCCCCCCCTCCCCACTCCCGCTCCTCCCCCTCCTTCCTCCCTCGCACCTTCCCCGTCACTCCCAGCTTCCCTCTACCCCCCCCCTCCCCCCTTCCCTCCCCTCCTCTCTTCTTCCTCCGTCCCCTCTCCCTCTCTCCCTAGCTCCTCTCCCCTCCCCCTACCTCCCCCCATATCTCTCCCACCTCTCACCCCCCGCCCCCTCTTTCCCCCCCACCCCTTCCTCCCCCCCTCCAACCTATCTGCCGACATTCCCCCCACCCTCCCCTGCCCCCCTCACCCCCTCATACTCACCTCTACCTCCCCTCTCACTCGCCCCCCGTCACCGCCTCCCCCCTCCCTTCTCCCCCTCCTGTCTACCCTTCCGCCTCTCTCGCCCCCCTCCCCTTCAACTCCCCTCCCCCCCCTATCACCCCCTCACCCTTATCCTTGTCCCTCCTTCCCTACTCTCCCTCCCCCTTCCCTCCATTCTCCTCCCTTCCTTCCCTACCCTTCACCTCCCCTACCCCTCCCCCCCCTCTTCTCCCCCCTCTCTCCCCCCTTCATCCTCCCCTCCCCCTCCCCCCCTTCTCCCACTCTCCCCCGTCCTACTCTTCCTCCTCTCTCCCTCCCTCCTCTCCTACTTTCCTCCCCTCCTCCCCCTCTCCTCCCCAGTCTCCCCTACCTTCCCCCTCTCCCTCTACCTCCACCCCCCCCCCTCCTTCCGCCATCCCTTCCCCAGCCCCTCCCACACCACCCCCCTCTTAACCTTCTCCCTCCAGCTCTCCCCCCCCCCCCCCCCCCTCTTCCTCCATATCCCATTCCTACCCCCCCCACCCTACTTCTACTCTTCCCTCCTCTCTCCTCTAACTCCCCCCCTCCCTCCTCCTCCCCTTCTCTCCCCCCCCCCTCTCTTCCCCCCCCCTCTCCCCTCTCCCCCCCCCCCTCCCCCC
This sequence comes from Calcarisporium arbuscula, assembly GCA_009828645.1. Classification (NCBI taxonomy): domain Eukaryota; kingdom Fungi; phylum Ascomycota; class Sordariomycetes; order Hypocreales; family Calcarisporiaceae; genus Calcarisporium; species Calcarisporium arbuscula. The sequence continues at coordinate 56,609 of WBSA01000049.1, forward strand.
CTTCCCCCTCCCCCCCCCTCCATCCCCTTCAGCCTTAATCAACCTCCCCCCTCCCCTCCCCCCATTCCTCTCCCCCCACCCCTGTCCTTCTCCCACTCCCTCCTTCCCCTTCTCCCCCTTTCCCACCTCCCCCCTCCTCTTCTGCCTCCCTCCTCTCTCCTTCTTCCCTCTCTCTCCTTCCTCCCTCTTTCTCCTCTCTACTCCCCCCTGTCCTGCTCCCTTTCTCTTCCCTCTTCCTCTCTCCCTCCCTCTCTTCCCCCCTCCCTTAATCATTGTTCCCCTTTCCCTCCCCCCCCCCCCCCCCTCACCCCCCCCCCCCCTTCCTTCCCCCCCCCCCCTCCTTCTCCCCTCCCCTTTTCCCCCTCCTACCTCTTCCCCCTCCTCTCCCCCTCCCCCCCCGCTCCTTCCCATTCTCCTCCCTTCCCCCCCATCACACCCCGGCACCTTTCACTTCCCCACATTCCTCCCCCCCTACCTATACACCCTTCTACCTCCCATCCTCCACCTTCAATCCCCTTCCCCTTCCCCCCCCCTCCTCCTCCCCCCTCTCCCTCCTCATCCTTCTCCTCCCCCACCTCTCCCCCCTTATCCATTCCCCCCCCCTCCCTCCTCCCTCCCTACCCCCCACTCCCTCTCCCCTATTCTCTTTTTCTTCCCCTTCTCTGTCCTACCCTCCTATCTCTCCCTTTCTTCCCTTCTTCCACCCCCTTTCCCCTCTCCCCGTGCCCCCTCCCCCCTTGCTCCCCCCCCCCCCCCCTCCGCCCTCCCCGCCCTCTTCTCCCCACTCTCTTCTCCTTCCCCCCCCCCCTCTGCCTTGTCCCTCCTCTCCCCCCCTCTACCTCTCCCCCCTCCCCTTCACCCTCCTCCCCCCCCTTCCCTCCCCCCCCCCCCTTCCCCCTCCTTCCCATCCCCCTTGCCATCCACCCCCTCCTCCTCTCCGCTCCCTTCGACCTTTCCACTCTCCCCTCCCCCACCTCCCCTCCCCTCCCCTTCCCCCTTCCTCCTCCACCCCTACTTCACTCCCCCGTCCATCTACCCTCTCTCATTCCCTTCGCCCTCACCCCACGCACTCCTCCCCCCCCCCTACTTTCTCTCTCCCCCTCCTCCCCCTACCCCCTCCCCCCCCTCCCCCTCTCCCCCCCCCTCCTTATTTCCCCCCCTCAATCTTTCTCCCGCTTCTCCTTCTCTTCCCCCCTATTCCTCTCTCCTCCTTCCCCCCCCCTTTCCTCCCCCCCCCCCTCCCCCCCCTCTCTCCCCCTCCCTTCTCTCCATCACCCCCTCCTATCCCTCTATCTCCCACCTCCCCCCCCTATTATCCTTCTACTCTCAATCTCTCCTTCACTCTCCGCCTCCCGTCTCCTACCCCCCCCCTCCTCCCCTCTCCCCACCCCACCCCTATCCTCCCCTTTCTCTCTCCCGCCTCTTCTTCCTCTCCCCCCCCCCCCTCTCCCCCCCTCCATCTTCTCTCCCCTCCCCCCCCTCCCCCCCGCCTTCCCATCCTCCCCCCCTCCCTTCCTGTCCCCTCCTCCCTCTCCCTCCCCATCCTCATCTCCCCTACTCCCTCCTCCCCCCCCCCCCCTTCTCCTCTTCCCCCATCCCCTTCCATTCTCCCCCTCCCCCCCCCCTCCCCCCTCTTCCCCCTCCTCCTCACCTCCCCCCCCCCTCTTCCTCTCCACCTCCCCCCCCCCCCCCCTCCTTTTCTCTCCCCCTCCCCCGCCCTCCCCACCCCACCCCCCTCTTTCTTCTCCCCCCCCTCTTCCTCCCCCCCTGTCTTCCCCTTCCCCCTCCCCCCTCCCTCCAATCCCCTCCACTCCTCCTTAATTCCCCCACTCCCCCCCCCCCTTCCCTCCTTCCTCCCTTTCTGTCTCCTTCCTTCCCTTCCCTCTCCCCTCCCCCTCCTCCCTCCCCCCCCTCCCTTCCCCCCCTCACGCTTCATCTCCTAGTCCTCCTCTATCTTCCCCCGCCTCCACTACACTCCTCCTCCCCCCCCTCTCCCCCCCCCACCATCCCTCCTGCTTCATCCCCCATCCTTTCCCCCTCCCCCCGCTCCCTCCCTGCTCCCCCCCCCGCATCCCACCCCCCGCCCCCTCTCCTCTCTCTCCTCTCTACCCTCCCCCTCTCTCCTACCCTCCTCCACTCTTTCCCTCTTCCCTTCTCCTTCCGCCTTTCCCTCTCCTCCTTGTCCTCTTTCCTTCCCCTCCTTCTCTTTCCCCCCCTCTCTCTGCCCCCCCCCTCCCCCCCTCTCCTTCCCCTTGGCTTCTCCCCCCCCCTCCCCTATCCCTCTCTCCCTCCCTCCCTCCTCTCCCCTTCCACCCCCCCCTTTCCCTTCTCCTCCCCCCCTCTCTTCCTCCCTCCACCCCCCCCCCTCCCTTCCTCCCCTCCTTCCTTTATCACCCCCCTTCCTCCTTGCCCTTGCCTCCCCCCTACTCACCCTCCTCCTCTCCTTTCCCTCCTTCCCCTCCTCCCTGTTCCCTCCTTCCCCCACTCTCTCCCCTCTTCCCCCCCCTCCTCCCCTTCGTCCTCCCTCCCTCCTCCCCCTCTCTCCCCCCACCCCTTCCTCCTCCACCTCTCCTCTCCCCTCCTCTTCTAGCCTCTCCTCCTCTTCCTCCTTCCTCTCCCCTTCCCCTCCCCTATCCTCCTTCCCTCCCCCCCCCCTCTCTCTCCCTCTCCTCCCCCTTCTCCTCTCTCTATCCCCTCCCATTCATCTACCTCCTCCTACTTCTATCTCTCCTTCCCTCCCTCCTCCCCCCCCCTCCCTTCTCTCCCTTCCTACCTCCCCTCTCCCCCCTCCTTCCCTCCCCCCACTCCCCAGTCTCTCTTCCCTCTTCCCTCCGTCCTCACCTAGCCTCCCCCCCCTCCCCCCTCTTTCCTCCCCCCTTCCCCCCTTTAACTCCTCCCACTCCCGCTCCCCCCCCTTCCCCTCCCCCCTTCTTCTCCCCCCTTCCCTTCCTCCCCCCATCCCCCCTCCTTCCCCTTTTTCTATCCTCCCTCCCCCTCTCCTGGCCCCACTTCCACCTCCCCTCCCTCACCTCCGTCCCCTCTCCCACTATTCTTCATGCCTCCACCTCCTTCTCCCCCCCCCCCCCCCCCCCCCCCCTTCCCCTCCCATCCTCCTACATCCTTCCTCCTATCCCCCCTCCCCCCTATCTCCCTTGTCCTTTCCCCCTCTCATCCCTAACTCTCTCCCCATCCCCCCCCCTCCCCTTCTTCCTCCTCCTACCCCCCCCCTCCTTCTCCCCTCCCCCCTACCTCCCCCTTCCCCCCCCCCCCCCTTCCCCATCACCTCCCCCTCTTCCTCCTTCCCCCCTTCCCCCTCTCCCCCCCCCCTCCTTTCCCTTTTACCTCATCCCTCCCCCTCCTCCCCCTCCCTTGCATGTCCCCTCCCCTCTCTCCCCCCCTCTCCCTAGCCTCCCCCCTTCTCCCACCTCCCCCTCTCCCTACCTTCTGTTACCCCTCCCCTTCCTATCTTTCTATTCTCTTCTCCCCCCCATCCCCCCCCCCCCCCCCCCCCCCCCCTCTTCACTATCCTCCCCCCCTCTGTCTTCCATTCCTGCCCATTTCTCTCTCCCCCCCCCCCTCTCCTCTCCCCTCCCCCCCCTCCTCTCCCCCCCATCTACTCACTCCCGACCCCTTTCCTCTCCCCCTCTCTGACCATCTTCCTCATTCCCATCCGTCCTTCTCCTCCTCCTCCTTTCCCTCCCCTCCCCCTCTCCTACCCCCCCCCCTTTTCCCCCCCTCACTCGTCGCTCCCTCCCCCCTTCTCCTCCTTCCTTTCCACCCCCACTCCCCCCTACCTCTTCCCCTTCCCCTATCCCATCCACCCCCCCCCCTCTACCTCCCCTCCTTCTCAACCTTCCACCCCCCATCCTCCCCCTCCCCCCCCCTCCGTCTCATCCCTCCTCCCTCCCCACATCCTCCCCCCCCCCACCCCCCCCCCCCCTCTCCCCCTCTTCCCTACCTTGCTCATCCCCCTCTCCCCCTCCTCCCCTTACCCCCCTCCCTTCCCCTCTTTCTACACTGTTCTCCTTTGTCCTCCCCCCTCCCTCCCCCTCCCCCCTCTTTTTCCCCCCCCCACTTCCCTCCCCCTCCCCCCTATCTCATCCCTCCCTTTCCCCCCCCCCCCCCCCATCCCACCTCTCCCACCTCCCTTTCACCCCCCCTCCCCCTCCCCCCTCTTCCTCCCCCCCTTCTCCATCTTCCTCCCTTCCCTCCCCCTCCCCCCTCTCCCTTTCCCCCTACCCCTTCTTCTTCCTCCCTTCCCCATTCCCTCTCTTCTCCCCCTCCCCTCCCATCTCTTCCCACTCCTTCTCTCCTATTACCTTTCTTTATCTCCCTCCCCCCCCCTCCCCCCCCCCTCCTCCTCCCCCCCTCTTCCCCCTTCTCCTCTCTCTTCTCTCCCCCCATCTCCTTCCCCCCCCCTTATCTCCCCTCTCGCCTCCCCCTCCCCGCCCCTCCCTCCCCCCTCCTCACCCTCCTGCCTCCTCCTCCCTTCCTCTACCCTCCCCTTACTCTCCCCGCCGCTTCCCTTCTCCTCCTTACCCCCTCTACCCCCCCTCTTTCCATTCACCCCCCCCTCCCCCCTACTTCCCCCTCCGCACCGCTCCCTACCCCGCTCTCCCCCCTCATCCCCCCCTCTCCTCCCTCTCCCCCCCTCCCCTCCCTCCCTCCCCCTCCCTCCTCCCCCCCTCCCTTCGTGCCCACCCTCCCCCCCTCCCCCTCCCCCCCTCCTCCCCTCTCCCATCCACCCTCTCCTCTCCTATCCCCATCCTCCCCCCCCCCCTCTTCCCCCTCCCCCTCCCCCCACTCATACTCCCCCCCATCTCCCCCCTTCTCTATCCTCTTCCCCTGCCCTACCCTCTCCCTCACCCACACTTTTCTCCCCGTCCGTTTCCCCTCCCCCCTCCCTCCTTCTCTTCCTCCCTTTCCTACAGCCCTTCCTCTTCTCCTCCCACTTACTCCCCCCTTCGATCGCCTCTCCCCCCCCTATCCGCCTTCACCCCCTTCCGCCCCCCCCTTACCCCTCCCTGTCCTCTCATCCCCTCCTCTTCCCCCTTCCCCTACCCCCTCCCCCCTCACCCCCTGTCCGCTTCCGCCTTCTTCCCTCCCCCCCTTCTCCTCGCTACCTTCCCCCCCCCCCCCCTCCCCCTTTCCTCCACCCCTCTCCCCCCCTCCTCCTCCCCTCTCCCTCCTCCCCCCTCCCTCCCCCTCCTTCCTCCCTCCCCTCCCCCCTTCCCCGTCACCTTTCTCCCTCCCCCTCCCCTTCCTCCCTTCTCTCTCCCCTCCCCTCCCTTACCCTTATACTCCCTCCCTACTTCTCTTCTCCCCCTCCACACCCCCCACCCAACACACCTCTCCCCTCCTTACTTCCCACCCTTCTTCCCCCCCCTCTCCCCTAGCCCCCCCCCCTACCATCTCCCTCCTCTCTCCCCCACCCTCCTCCCTTTCCCTCTCCCCCCCCCTCCCCCTTCCCTCCCCCCTCCCCCCCCATCTCCCCCCCTCCCCCCCCCTCCCCCCACCCTCTCTCCCCCCCACCCGTGCACTCTGTCTCCCCCCCTCCCTCCTCCCTCTCCCCTCCCACCTCCTCCTCCTTCTCTCTTCCCCCTACCCCCGCCCGTCCCTACCCTTCCTCTCCCTCCCCCTCCCCTTTCCCCCTCCCCTCCCCCCTCCATCTTCTCTCTGCCGCCCCTCCCCCCCCCCACCTTCCCCTTTATTCCCCCCTTCCCCCTCCCCCCCCCACTCCCCCCATCCCCCCTCAACTTACCACTCTGCCTGCCACCTACCCCACGCTACCTCTTGCACCGCCATCTCTCCCCCCCCCCTCCCCCCCTTCTGCCCTTCTCTCCCCTTCTCCCCCCCCCTGCCTCCTCTCCCCCCCCCCCCCCCTCCCCTTCTTCCCCCCCTCCCCCTCCCTCCCCCTCCCTCCCTCACCCTCCCCTTCTCCCTCTCTCTCCCTCCCTCCCTCCCCCTCCCTCCCCTCTCCCCCTTCCCTCCCCCTCCCTCTCCCTTTTCTCCCCACCACTCCCCCTTTCTCTCCTTCCTCCTCCCCTCCCTCCCGTCCTTCTCCCTCCCTCCCTCTCCCCCCCCCCCCTCCCCTTCCTCCCCCCCCCCCTCCTCCCCCCCCTCCCCCCCCCCCCCCCCTCCCTCCTTCCCCCCCCCTCCCCCCTCCCTTCCCTCCCCTCTCCCTCCTCTTCCCTCCCCGATCCCCACCCCGCCCCTTCCTCCACCACTCCTGCCTCCTCCTCCTCTCTCTCTGCTCCCTTCCCTCACCCCCCTCCCTCGCTTAGCCCTTCCCCCTCCCCCCCCCTTACCCCTCTCCTACCTCCCTTCCCCCCTCCCCATCCCCACACCTTCCTATCATCTCCCCCTCCCTTCCCTCCCCCCCTCCCTCCCCCCCCCCCCCCTCGCCCCCCCCGCCCTCTCCCTCCCCCCCCTCCCCCTGTCCTTCTCACCTTTCCCCCTCTTCCCCCCCCCCCCCCCCACCCCTCTCCCCTCTCCCCTCTTCCCGCCCTCCCCTTCTTCCTCCCCCTTTCTTCCCCTATCCCTTCCCATTCTCCATCACCCACACAGCTACCCCCCTTCTCCTCCCCCCCCCCTCTCCCCCCTCATCCACTCCCCTCCTCCCGCCCATCCTTCCACCCTCCATCACCCCCATCCCTCTTCACCTCCACCCCCCCCCGCCCTCCTTCCCACTCCTCCCCTTCCTCCCTTCCCCTCACCACTCCTCCCCACACCCTCCTCCACCCCCCCCCCCTTTCCCTCCCCCCCTCCCCACCTCCACTTTTCTCCCCATCCCCTCCCTCCCTCCCCTCCTTCGCCCCCTCATTCCCTACCTCTTCCCTCCCCTCCTCCCCCCCCTCCCTTCTCCACCTCCCCTCCCCTTACCTTCGCGGGGCTTCCTCCTCCCCCCCTCACTACCCCACTTTTACTAATCTCCCCTCTCCCCCCCCCCCTCCCTCCCATTCCCCTCTCCTCCTCTCCCTCCCCCTCCCCTCCCCCTCTCGCTTCTTCTCCCCCCATCTCACTCTCCCTTCATCACTTCCCCTCTCTCCCCCCTCCCTCCCCCCCCCCCACCTTCCTCTACCTTCCCTCCCTTTCTCACCCTCCTTCCCCCATTCCTAAACCTTCTGCCATCCCTCTCATCCCCTCCTCACTTCCCCACCCTCACTCCCTCCTCCTTCTCCCCCTCCACTCTCACTCCCTTCCCCCCCCCCCCTTCTCTCCTCATCCTCCTCCCCTCCCCACCCTCATTCTCCTTCTATCCTTTCCTCCCTCTCCCTTCTTTCCTCTCTCCACTTCCTCCCACTCCTTAGTCCCCTCGTCCCTCTGCCCCCCTCTCCCCCCCTCCCCTTTTCCCCTCCCTTTTCCTTCCCTCTTCCCTCTTCCTCCCCCTCTTCACGCCTCCCTCCTTTCTTTCTTCCCCCCCCCTCCCCCCCTTCCCCCTCCCTCTCTCCCTCCTTCCCTCCTCGCCCCTCTCCACATACCTTCTCTTCTCCCCTCCTCCCCCCCCTCCCTCTCCTTCCCTTCCCCCCCCACCCCCTACCCCCCCTCTTTCTCTCCCCTCCCCCCTCCCCTTCCCCCCCCCTCTCCCCTCTTCCCTCTTTCTCTATCCCCCTCACCTTATTTCCGTATCTTCCCCCCCTCCCACCCCTTGATCCTCCCCCTCCCCCTTCCCACTCCCCCTCCCCCTTATTATCTCTCCCTATCCGACCCTATCTACCGCTCCCCCATCTGCCCTCCTCCTTCTATTTCCTCTCCCCCCTCCCCCCCCCTCCCCTCCCCCCCCTCTTCCCCCCCCTTCCACCCCCCCCTCCCCCATCCCCCTCCTCTACCTCCTCTCCACCTCCCTCCTTTTCCCTCCTTCCTCCCTCCCCTTCCCCCCCCCCCACCCCTCCTGTCCCCCCTCCTTCCTTTCCCTCCCTCTTCCCTCACCCTCCTGCCTCCCTCCCCCCCCCCCCTTCTCTCCCCACCCCTTCTCTCCCTCCCCCCTCCTCCCCTTTTTCTCTTCTTCCCCACTCTCTCCCCTCGCCCCCTTCCCCTTCCTTCCCCCCCCCCCTCCCTCCCCACCCCCTCTTCCCCCTTTCTTCCTCCCCTTCCCTTTACTCTCCTCCCCTCTCCCTCCCCCCCTCCCCCTTCCCTTCCCCCCTCCTTCCTCCCCCCCCTCCTTCTCCCCCCGTCCCTCCTTCCTCTCTCTCTCTCCCCCTTTGCCTCCCCTCCCCCCTCCCCTTCCCCTTCCCCCCCACTTCCTCCTCTTCCTCCCCCCCCCTCTCCCCCTTTCTATTCTCCCCCACCTCTTCCCCCCCCTTCCCCTCTCCTTGCCTCACCACCCCCCCATCATTTCTCTTCTCCCCCCTCCCCCCCTTCCACTCCTTCCCTTCTCTCCTCCCCTCCCCCTCCCCCCTCACTTTCCCTCTTCCTCCCCCACCCCTCCTACCTTCCCCCCCCTCTCCTACTTTCCCTCTGCCTCCCCCGTCACTCCCCCTTCACCTTCCCCCCTTCCGCCCCCCCCTCTCCCACCCCTCTCCCTTCTCTCCCCCCTCCTCTCCCACTTCTCCTCTCCCTCCCCCCCTATCTCCCTTCCCTATCTTCCTCCCCACCCCTCCCCCCCTCCCCCGCACCTCTCCCCTCCTCCCCTCTTTTCCCCCTCTTCCCTTGCTCCCCCTCCCCTCCTTCCTCCCATCTACTTCTTCCCTCCCCTTTCCCGCCCTCCCCCCCCCCTCCTTCCCCTTATCCTCCCTCCCCCTCCTCCTCCCCCTCCCTCCTCCCCCCACCTTTTCCCTCCCCCCACCCCCTCCCTCTCTCTCGCTTCCCCCTCGGTTCCCCCCCTCCTCGCTCTTGCTCCACTCCTCTCCCTCTTTTAGCCTCCCCCTCCTCCTTCTCCCCTCCCCCTAACCCTTCCCCCCCTCTTCCCCCCTTTTTTGTGCCCCCCTCCCCTCTTCTCCCCCCTCTTCTCCCCCCCCCCCTCCTGTCTTTCCCCCCCCTCTCTCTCCTCCCCCTCTCCCTCCCCCCGCTCCCCCTTTTCCTCCCCTTGTCCTCCCCCTTCCCCCCTCTCTCTCATCCTCCCCCCCCTCCCTTTTCTCTCCCCCCCCTCCCTACCCCTCCGCCCTCTCCCTCTCCCCCTTTCTCCCCCCCCCTCTCACCTTCCCTCTCTCCCTTTTCTCTGTTCCCCCCCCTTCCCATCCTCACCTCCCCTCTCCCCCATCCACTTTCTTCCCCACCCCCTCTCATCCCCCCTTTTTCTTTCCCCTTCCTACCCCTCCCCCCCTCCTTCCCCCCCTACCCCTCACACTCTCTCTCTCCCCTCCCCTCCCCCTCCCCTCTCTCCATTCCTTCATCCCACTCACCCCTTCCTCCTCCCCTCCCCCCTCATCCCCTTCCCTTCCTCCTCCCTCTCTCCTCAACCCTACGCCCCCCCCCCTTGTCTCACCCCCCCTCCCCACCCTCCTCCCCTTCCCCCCCTCTCTCCCTTCCTTTCTTCCTTCTCCTTCCCTCTACCTCCTCTCTTCCTCCCTCTTTTCCCTCCATCCGCCTTCTCCCCCCCCTCTCCCTTTTCTCCTCTCCTTACTCTCCTCTCCCTTTCCCCCTCCTCTCTCCCCCCCCCCCTCTCTCTCCCTTCCCCCCTTGCTCTCCCTTCCCTCCCCCCCTCCCTGTCCCCTCCTATTCCCCCCCTCCCCCTTCTCCTCCCCCCCGTCTCCCCCCCCTCCCCTCCCTCCTCCCCTTTCCCCCTCCTCCGCCCCTCCTCCCCGTTCTCTCCTTCCCTCTTTCCTTCCCCTCCCTGTTCCCTTAGTACCTATCTCTTCCCCTCTCCTCTTCTCACTTCTCCCCCCTCCCCCCCCGACCTCTCCTCATCCTAACAACTACCATACCCTCTTCCCTTCTTCCATCCCCCCCTTCTCCCATTCCTCCTCTCTCCCCCCCCCCTCCCTCCTCCTCCCCCCCCCCCCTCCCCCCTCCCCTTTCCCCCCCCCCTCCCCCCCTCTTGCCCTCCCCCTCCTCCCTCTCACGTCTCTCCCCCTCTCCTCGCCCTCCCTCCTCCCCCTCTCTTCCCTCCCGAACCCCCTCTTCCATCATTCTCCCTCCCCTCTCCCACCTATCTCCCTCCCCCCCTTCTACTCTCCCCTTCCTTCCCCTCCCCCCCCTCCTCTCCCCCTCTTCTTAACACTCCCCCCCCCCTCCTACCCCCCCCCCTCCCTTCTCTCCTCTCCCCCCTTCCCCCCCTTCCTTCCTCTCCCCCCCCCCTCCCCCCTCTCCTCTCTCTTCTCCCCTCCCCCCTCTTTTCTTCATCCCCATGCCCTCTTCCCCCTCGGCTTGGGCTCTCGTGCGCCCTACGCCCCTCTCCCCCCTGCCTCTTCTCTCTCCTCCCCTGCCTTCCCCCCCCCCCCCCTCCCCTTTCCTCCCCCCCCCCGTCGCCCCCACCCTCTTTTCCCCTCCTCTTCCCCTTCCCCCCATCCCCCCCTCCCCTCCCCCGTCCCCCTTCTCCCCCCCCCCCCCTCTCCCTCGTCCCTCTCTCTCCCTCCCTCTCTCCCTGCATACGCTATTCTTCCCTCACCCCCCTTCCCCCCCCACCCTCCACCGCCCTTTCTCCCCTCCCTTCCCTTCCCCCTTCCCTCCTGGCCTCCCCTCCCTCTCCCCCCTCCCTCCCCCCTTCTCCCCTTTCCTCTCTTCTCCCTCCTCCCACACCTCCTCCCCTCCCTATTCTCTCCCCTTCCCCCTCCTCTTCTCCTTCCCACTCCCCTTCTCTCCTCCTCCCCCCTTCTCTCTCCTCCTCTCCTTCTCCCCCCCTCCTTCCCCCCCTTGTTTTCCCTCTCCATCTCATCTCCCCCTTCCTTGCCCCCCCCCTTCTCCCCTATCCACTTTCCCTCCCTCCTTCCTCCCCCTCTTTTTCCTCCCCTCCTCCCCCTACTTCTCTCCCCTTCACCCCCTCTCCCTCCCCCCCCATTACCTCCCCGCCCCCCCTTTTTCCCCCCCCCCCCCTCCCCCCTCCCGCCTTTTCCTCCTTCTTTTTCCCCCTCTCCACGCCCCCCCCCTCATCTTCTTTCTTCACTCTCCCCTCACCCCTCCCCCCCCCCCTTCTCTCCCCCTCCTCCACCTTCCTCCCTGCCCCCTCCCTCCTCTTCCCCCTTCCCCCTTCTACCCCCCCCCCCTCACATCCTCTTCCCCCCCTCCCTATCCAACTCTTCTTCCACCTTTCTTCTCCCTATCCCCATTCCCATCTCTCCCTCACCCCCTATCCTCCGCCCCCCTCCTCTTCCGCCCACTTTCATTCTCCCCCCCCCCTCCCCCACCCCCCCCTCCCCCCTCCCCTCTTCCCCCTTTCCCTCCCTCCCCTCCCCCCCTCCTGCCTCCTTCCCCCACTCTCTCTCTCCGCCCTCGCTTCCCCCCCCCCCCCCCCCTTAAACCCCCCCCCCAACTCCACTACCCACCTCTCCCCCCCCGCCCCTTCCGCCTCCTTCCCCTCCCACTCGCCCCCCCTTCCCCCCTTTCCTCTCTTCCCACCCCCCATCCCCCCTTACCTCACTACCCACTTCCTTTCTCTCTCCCCTCTCCCTCTCCTCCCCCCTCCCCCCTCTCTTCACCTTCCCTTGTCCCTCCCCCCCCTTCCCCTCCCTCCCCTTTCCTCCACCTTTCCCCTTCCCTCCCCCCCCCTCTCCCTCTCCTTCTCCCCTTACCCCTCCTCCCCTCCTCCCTGCTGTCCTTCCCTCCTTCCTCCCCTCCCTTACCTCCTCACTCTCCACCCCCCCTCATCTCTCCCCTCACTGCCCCCCTCATCCCCCCCCCCTTTTCCTCTCCCTATTCCTCCCCTTCCCCACCCCTTGTTCCCGCATTACCTCACCCCCCCTCCCCCCTCTCTTGTCTCACCTCCCCTCTCCCTCCCCTAACTCCCCTTCTCTTCTCCTCCCTCTCCCTCTCTTCCTCCCTTCCCCCCTCCCCCTTCTCTCTGCTCCCCCTACACTTTCCCTCTCTTTCCCCCCCTCCCCTCCCCCACTCTCTCCTCCCCCCCCTCCCCCCCCTCCTTTCTCCTCTCTCCCCTTTCCCACCCCCATTCACCACCCTCCCCTTCTCTCCCTCCCTCTCCTTCCCCCCCCCTTTCTCACCTCCCCATCCATCTCCTGCCACCCCCTCTCCACTCTCTCTCCCACACTCCCCCCCTCTCTGCCCCCCCTATCTCTCCCCCTCTTCCCCCCCCCTCCTCCCACTCCTTTCTCCCTCCCCCCCTCCCCCCTCCCCCTCCCTCTCTCCTCCTCCCCTTCCCTGCACACACCTCCCTTTTTACCCTCACTTCCCAATCCCATCCTACCCTACCTTCCTCCTCCTCCTTCCCCCCTCCCTCCCTCACCTCCCTACTCCTCCCTACCCCCTCCTCCCCTCCCCCCACTTCCTTTCCCCCCATCCCTCACCTCTTCTTCCCACCCTACTCCCCTCTCCCCCCCTTCCTCACCACTCCCCCTTCCTTTCCCCTCCCCTTCCTCCCTAACGCCCCCCCTCCTCCCTCCTTCTCCCTTACCTCCCCCCTCCTTCCCTTTCCCCCCCCCCCTCTCCTCCTTTCCACTCCCCCCCCCCTTACCCCCTTCTCCTCCCTCCCCCCCCCCCTCCTTCCCCCTCTTCGCCTTTCCCCCCCCACTTTCCCACCCCTTCCCCCCCCTCTCCCCCCCTTCCCCCTCCCATCCCCCCCATCCCTTACGCATCTCCTCCTCTCCTCCGCCTTTCCCTCCCCTCTTCCACCCCCCTGCGCGCCCTTCCCCCTCTTACCTTCCCCCCTCCCTCTTCCTCCTTCCCTTCCTTCTCTTCTCCCCCCACCCTATCCCCCCTATCCTCATCCCCCCTCCTCCCCCTCCCTTCGCCCCTTCCCCCTCTCTTTGCTCCTTCCTCCCTCCCCCCCTCCTTTTCCCCCCCTCCTCTCCTCCCCTTCCTCTCCCCCACCTCTCCCCCTCTTCCCCATCTTTCTCTGTCCTTCCACGCCTCTGCCCCGCTCTCCTCTCCCCTCTCCCCCTCCCCTCCTTCTCCCCCCTCCCCCTTACCCTCCCTCCTCCTCTTCCCATCCTCCCTCTTCTCTCTCCCTCTCCTCTCGCCCCCTCTCCTCTCTCCTCCGCCCTCCCCTCTCCTCCCTCCCCCTTCTTCTTCCCCTCCCCCTTTCCACCCTACCCAATCCTTCCACTCCCCTCCCCCCCCCCTCCATGCCACCTCCACCCACCCCCCCTCCTCCTCATGCCCCTCCCGTCCCCCCTTCTCCCCCTATGCCCTCCCCTCCCTCCTCCTGTCCTCTTCCCCCCCCCCCCTTCCCCCTCTCTTGCCCCTGCGTCTGTCTCCGGTCCTTCTCTCCTCCCCCCTCTTCCCCCCTTCCTTCCTGTTCTTCCACCCCCCCCCCCCCCCTCTCCCCCTCTTCCTCTCACCCCCTTCCTCCCCGCTCCCCCCTCCCCTTAACTCCTTCCTCATCCTTCTCTCCTCCCCCCCTTCTCCTCCCCCTTTTCTCCCCCCTCTTCCTCTTCTCTCTTCTTCTTTCTTCTTCCTCCTCTCCTCCGCCCCCTTCGCCTTCCTCCCCTCCCTCCCTCCTACCCCTGTCCCCCCTCCTCTCACTCCCCCTCTCCCCCTCCTTCCCCTTTTCTCTTCCCCCCCCGCCTCCCTACACCCTCTCCCCCCCTCCTCCCCTTACCCTTCCCTCCACTATCTACTCCCCCCTCCCCTCCCCCCCTTCCTCCCCCCTCACGCCTCCATCTTTCCTTCTCCCCCCCCCCCCCTCCTTCCCTTCACCCTTCCACTCCCTTCCCCCCCCCTTCCTCCTCCTCCCCCCCCCCTTCCCCCCCTCCACTTCCTTTACTCCCCCCCTTTTCCCTCATCCCCCCTCCGTCCTTCTCCTCCCCTCCTCCTCATCCCCCCTCCCCCCCATTCCCCCTCCACCGCTCCCCCCTCCCCCCCTTCTTCCTCTTCCCTCCTCCTTCCTTCTCCCCCTCCCTCTCCCCTCTTCCCCTCCCCCTCTGTCATCCCTTTCCCCCTTCCGCTTCCCCACTCCCTCCCCCTCTCACCCCTCCTCCCCTCTTTTTACACCTCCCCTCCTCCTCCCTCCCCCCCTCCCTCCCTTCCCTTTCACTCTCTCGCCTTGCCCCCTCTTCCCTCCCCCGCTCCTCTCCCTCTCCTCCTCCTCCCTATACCCTATATCTCTACACCACCCCTCTTTCCATCCCAACTACCCCCCTCCTCATTCCTACCCCCCTCATACCCGCCACCCCCCCCTTCCACCCCTCTACCCCCTCCTCCTCTCCTCCCCAATCTAACCCATCACCCCTAACCCATCCCCCTACGCCCCCTACCCACCTTCACCCCCTCCTCGCCCCCCCCTCCCCCCACCTACGTCCTCCATCACTCCTTCCCCCTCCGCTCCCATCACTCCCATACACTCCCCTCACCTCCCCCCCCTCCCCATCCCTCCCGCATCGTCCCCTGCACCCACCACCCCCTCTCTCCCTCCCGCCACAAGCCCCCCCCCCTCCCCTCTCACCTTCTCACCCCCCCTCCCCCCTCCTCCCCCTCCCTCCCTCTTTCCCCACTTCAACTCCCACCCCACCGTCCCCTTACCCCCCCCCCTTCCTTCCCCTCTCCCTCCCCCTCCCTCCCCTCCCCTTCTTCTTCCTCTCATCGCCCTCCTTCCCCTCTTCCTCTCCCCTCCCCCTCATCCCGACTCCTGCCTTACTCCTCCCATCCCCTCGCTCCACTCCCCCCCCACTCTCCTCCCTCCTTCTTCTCCTTCCTCCCCTGCCCCCTCCTCCCCCTTCCCCCTCTCTTCCCTCTCCCCCCTCACACTGACCCCCCTCTTTTTCCCCCCCTACCCCCCCCTCCCTCCCCTCCCCCTTCCCCCCTTCTTCCCCCTCTCCCCCCTTTCCTCTTTCCCCTCCCTCCCCCTCCTCCCTCCTTCTTCCCTCCCTGTTATTCCTCCTACTCCTCTTCCCTTTCTCAACCCCTCTCCCCCCTCCCTCCCTCCCCTCTCTTCCCCCTTTCCCCCCTCTCTCCTTCTTCCCCCTCTCCGCTCCTCCCCTTCTCTCCCCCCCTTCCCCCCTTCCTCCCCCCCCCCCTCCGTTTCCCCCCCCCCCCTCCCTCCCTGTTCACCCCCCCACCCCTACCATCAACCCTTCCTACTTCCCCTTCTCCCTCCCTCCCCATCCTCTCCACTCCCCTTCTCCCCCTCTTCTAGCCTCACCCCCCTCTCCACCCCTTCTCCCCCCCTCCTTTCCTCTCTCCTTCCACCTCATGTCCCCTTTCTATCTTACTTTTCCCCCCTCCCTCTCTTCCCCCCCCCCCCCTCCCTCTCCCTCCTCCCCCTTTCCGCTCTCCCTGCCTCCCCCTCGCCCCCCTCCTTCCTTCCCCTTCTCCCCTCCCCTCCTTTCCCCCTCTCCCCCCCCCTTCCGCCCTCTCTCCCTCTCTCCCCCCCCCCCCCTCTCCCTTTCTATCCCCCTTTACTTTCCTTCCCCCCCGCCCTATCCTCTCTCACCTCTCTTTTCCTCTCTCTCTCCCTCCCCCATCCTCTCCCCCTCTCCTCCCCACTCCCCCCCCTCCTTTTCTTCCTGCCCTTCACCCCCGTCCCTCCCCCTCCCCCCTCTGCCCCCCCCCCCCCTTCCCCCCCCCCCCTCCTCCCTCTTATCTCTCTCCCTCTCCCCCCCCTCTTCCCCTCCCCTCTCCCCCCTTCCTTCCCTCACCCCCTCCTCGCTATTCATTTCTTCCCCCCCCTCTGCCCCCCTCCCTTCCCAACCCTACCCCCTCTCACCATCCCTCTCCTCTTCGTCTCCCTCCCTTCCCTTCTCCCATTCCCCCCCACCTTTCCCCCTTCCCCCCCCACTCCCCCCCTCTCTTTTCTCCCTTATCCCCCTCCCCCCCTCTCCCCCTCTCCCCTCCCCCTTTCCCTCCCCCTCTCCCCCACCCCCTCCCCCCCCACACCTCCCCCCTCCCTTCCTCTCTTCCCCCTCTTTTCCCCCCCTCCCTCTTCTTCTCCCCCTGCATTCGACTTCCCTCCCATTATTATCTCCCCCCACTCTCATATCTCCTCCCCCCCCCCTCCTCCTCCTCCTCCTCCCACTCCCGCCTTCCTCTCCTCCCCTCCTCCCTTCCCCTTGCCCTCTCCCCCCCCCTCTTCCCTCCTCTCCCCCCCCTCCCTCTCCCTCCCGTCTCTCTCCCCTCTCTCCTCCCCCCACTTCTCCTCTCCCCCCTCCCACCATCCTCCCTCCCCCTCCCCCCTTATCTCCCCTCGCTCCCCTCCCTCTCCTCCCCCTCTTCCCTTCCCCCCACCCCCACCTCCTCTCCCACTCCCCCCCGTCTCCCCTCTTCCCCCCTCCCCTTCTCACCCCCCTCTCCCCCCCTCTCCCCCCTCCCCTCCCCCTCCCCCTCCCTCCTCTTCCTCCCCCGCCCCTCCTCTCCTCCTCATTCTCTCCCTTCCCTCCTCTTTCCCCCCCCCCCCTCTTCTCTTTCCCCTCTCCTCCCCCCCTCACCCCCCCTCCGTCCTCTCCTCTCCAACCCCCCTTCCCTCCTTCTTCCCCACTCTGCCTTCCTCACTCTCTCTCCCCCCTCTCTTGTTCCCCCCCTCCTCCTCCTCCCCTTCCTCCTCCTTCTTCTCCCCCCCTTCTTCCTCCCCCCCCTCCTCCTCTCTGCTACCACCTCCCTCCCCTCTCCCACTCCCCTCCCCCCTCTCCTCTTCTCCCCCCCCCTTACTCCCCCCCTCCCCCTCCCCTCCCCCCCCCCCCACACTCTCTTCTTTTGCCTTCCTCCCTCATCCTCTCTCTCCCCCCTCTCCCTCCCCTCTTTTCTCCCCCTTCCCCCTTTCCCCCCTCCCCCCCCTTTCCTCCCTCCCTGCCCCCCTCCCCCCCTTCCCCCCCTATTTCCACCCCCCCCTCACTCCTTCCCCCCCTCCTGCTACCCCCCTTCCCTCCCTTTTCCCCCCCCTCCCCCCCCCTCCCCCCCCCCTTCTCCCTCTACTCCCTCCTGCTACCTTCCTCCTCTCCCTCCCCCTCCCCTCTTCCTCCCTCCCCTCCCCCTACCTTATTACTACCTCCCCTCCTCCCTCCCCCCTCTCTCACCCTCCCAACTTCCTCCCTTATCACTCCCAACCCACCTACCACCCTCCCCTTCTCTCCCCCCCATCTTCTCCCCCCTCCCCCTCCTCCCCCCCTTTCCCTTCTCTCAGCTCCCCTCCCCCCCTCACCTTCCCCCCCCCCCCTCCTTCACTTCTCCCTCTACCTCCCCACCCTCTCCCACCTTTTCCCCTCCTCCCCCCCTTCCCCTCCTGCCCCCCTTTTCACCTCCCCCTCTCCTCCCCCTCCCCCCCCCCCTCTGACTCCTCTTACTCCTTAATTCCCTCCCTCCTTCCTCCCCCCCCCCCCTTCCCTCTCAACCACCCATCTACCCTCTCCCCTCCCCTTTCTGCTCTCCCCCCCCCCCCCACTCCTCCTCCCTTTCGCCCCCTCCTCCTCCCCTCCTCCTCCCACCCTCCCCCTCTCCCCCTCCCCCCCCTTCACTCTTATTCCCCCTTTCCCTCCCCTCTCCCCCCCCCCTTCTCCCCTCCCCCTCTTCTTCCCTCCCCCCTTCTTCCTTCCTTCCCTTCTTCCCTCTCCCCCCCTGCCCCCCCCCTCCCCCTCCTCCCCCCCCCTCCTCCCTCCTCCTCTCCCCTCTCTCCCCTCCCCTCCCCTCCAGCTCTCCCTCCCTCCCCCCCCCCCCCGCCTCTCCCCTCTCTCTCTCCCCCCCTCCGCTCCCTCTCCTCCCTCCTCCCCTCCCCCCTGCCCCTTTCCCCCCTCCTCCCTTCACATCCCCACCATCCCCTCACTGCTCCTCTCCTCTGCCTCCCCCTCTCCCTCCCCCCCCTCTCCCCCTCTCCTCCCCCTCTCCTCCTTCCTTCCTCCTCCCTCTCTCCACCCCCCCCTCCCCTCTCTTATCCCTTCTTCCCCCTCATCGACCCCTGTTCCCCGCCCCCTCCCTCCCCTCTTCCCTCCCTCCCGCTCTCCCCTTACTCACTGTTCCCGCCCCTTCCTCTCTCCACCCCTCCCTTCTTCCCCCTCCCTCCTTCTTCCCTCCCCCCCCTCTCCCTTCCCCCCCCCTTTTCCCCCCTCTTCCCCTTTCTCTCTTCTGTCTCTCCCCCTTCTCCCCCCCCCCCCTCCCCCCTCCCTTTCCCTTTCCCCTCCCCCCTCACTCGATCTCCCTCCCCCCCTTCCCCCTCTTTCCTTCTCTCCTTTCCCCCCTATCTCCTCTCTTCCCCCTCTTTCCCCCTCCCTCTTCCTCCCACCCCCCTCTTCCTCCCCCTGCCCCTCCCCCCTCCCCCCCCTCTCCCCCCTTTTATCTCCCCTCTCCCCCCTCCTTTCCTCCCCCTCCTCCCCTCCCTCCCCCCTCTCCTCCCCCCCCACCCCTCCTCCTACCCTCCCTTCCCTCCTGCCTTCTTCTCTTTCGTCCCCCCCCCCCTCTTCGCCTGCCCCCCTTCCCTCTCCCTTCCTTCCCCCCCTCCCTTCCCTTCCCTCCCCCTCCTTCCCCCCCCCTCCCTCCTTCCTCTCCCTCCCAACCCTCTCCTTTCCCCCCCCCGCCTCTCCCCTCCTCTCCCCCCCCTTCCTCCTTCCCCCCGTCTCTCCTGCTTGCCCTCCTTGCCCTCCCTTCTTCCCTCTCCTCCTCCCCCTCTCTTCCTCTCCTTCACTCCCTCTACCCCCTTTCCCCTCCCCCCTCTCATCCTCCCTTCCTCCCCCCCTCCCCCCCCCCCTTTCTCCTCT
The DNA here is from genome assembly GCA_009828645.1 of Calcarisporium arbuscula. Taxonomy (NCBI): domain Eukaryota; kingdom Fungi; phylum Ascomycota; class Sordariomycetes; order Hypocreales; family Calcarisporiaceae; genus Calcarisporium; species Calcarisporium arbuscula. The sequence goes on from WBSA01000049.1 coordinate 75,334, forward strand.
TCTCTGTTCCTTCCTCCTCTTCCTCTACCTCTTTCTCTCCCCTTCTCCCCTCATCCCCCCCCCACCTCCATCTCCCTCCCTCCCCCGCCCCTCCTCTCTCCTGTCCCCCCCTTCCCTCCCCTCCTCCCCCCTTCCTTCCCCTCCCCTCCACCACTCCTCCCCCTCCTCCCTTTCCTTCCAGTCTCCTTCCTCCCTGCTCACCTCCCCACCCCCCCCCCCCCTCCTCCCATTCTCCCTCTCTCCCTTCCTCCTCCCCCCTCCTCCCTCCTTCCTCCATTCTCCTCCCCCCCTTCCCCCCCCACTTCTACCCCTCCCCTGCCCCCCCCCTCCCTCCCACTCCCCCCCCCCACCCCCCTTTCATCCACCCCTCCCTCTTCTCCTCCCCCCCCCCTCTTTCTCCCCCTCTCTCCTCCTCTCACTCTCCCCTCTCCCCCCCCTCTTCTCTCCCTCACCTCTCCATCCCTCCTTCTTACTCCCTCTTCCTCCCCTGATCCCCTCCCCCCTGCCCTCCCTTTCCCCCCTCCCCCCCCACCTTCCCCCTCCCTCTTCCCTCCCCCTCCCCTCCCACCCTTCCCCCTCCCTTCCTCCCTCTTGTTCTTCCCCTCCCCCCCCCTCACCCCCCCCCCCCCTTCTCCTCTTCTTCCCCCCCCCCCTCCCTGCCCACCCCTCCCTCTCTTCCTCTCCCCTTCCGTCCCTCTCCCCCCCCTCCTTTCTCTTCTCCCTACTCTGCCCCCATCCTTCTCCCTCTCTCTCCTCCCCCCCCCCTCTCCCCTCTTCCCCTCCTCCCCCCCCCTCTTTTTTCCTCTCCCCCATTCATCCCTTTGCCTCTCCCTTCCCCCCCCTTCCCCCTCTCTCCTCTCTACCCCCCCCCTCCATCCCCCTCTTCTCCCTCCTCCCTCTTACTCCTCTTCAATATATAATCCCCCTACACCCTCTCCCTCCTCCCCTCCTCCCCCCCCTCTTCCTCCTCTTTACCCCTTCCTCCCTCCCTGCCTTCCCCTCACCTTTCCCTCCCCTCCCTCCCCCCCTCCTCCTTCTTACCCCTCCTCCCCCCTCCCTTCCTTTCCTTCCTTCCCTCTCCTTTCCTCCCCTCCCCCTTCTCCTCCTCTCCCCCCTCCCCCTTCCTCTCCTCTCCTCTCCCCATCTCTCCTCCCCCACCCCCCCCCCTTCTCCCCCACCCCCCCTCTCCCCTCTCCCTGTTCTCCTCCTCCTTCTCCTTCCCTCCCTCTTCCTCTCCCCCCCCCCCCTCCCCCCTCCCTTCCTCCTCCTCCTCTCCTCTCCTTCTCCCCTTCTTCCTTGCTCCCCCCCTCTCCTCCCCCCTCTCT